>JAYRBT010000051.1:1905328-1920673 GCA_036023395.1 Myiotriccus ornatus
ACCCTGAGCAGTGCAATCCCAGACCCTGAGCAGTGCAATCCCAGACCCTGAGCAGTGCAATCCCAGACCCTGAGCAGTGCAATCCCAGACCCTGAGCAGAGCAATCCCAGACCCTGAGCAGAGCAATCCCAGATCCCGAGCAGTGCAATCCCAGAGCTGCCATAAAGGAAGTGTAAACAAACGTGATCCCCACTAATCCCCAGCCCAGGCTCACTAAGCTCAGGGCTGATACAGTGGCTGATCAGCAAATGTCAGGGCAGCCCTCACCCCCCTCCACCCTCAGCCCCAGCCTACCTGTACATGAGGGGGGGCACTGAGGACATATATGACAGCATTAGCCATATCTTCAGCTTTGAGACACTGCAAAGACAGGAAAGGGATTCTCAGTCAAAGGGCACTGCAGAAAGTTAACCACAAGATCACCCCTCTCCTACCCATCAGTAAAGAGTTTCGACAGTGTCACTGGGGCATGTCAGAAAGATGCAAGCAAGCAGGAAAAAAATAATCCATTCAGAGTTTAACAAAGGATGTGTCTGGTGCTGATAATTCTTCAGTTGCTGGGGATAATTTTACTACTGGCACGGTAATTCTGCCAGGTCAGGTATTGCCATCCTTATCAAAAATTCCCAGGGAAGCACAAGAAATCCTGTGCCACCTGCAAGACAACATGCTCTCACATTTCTCCCTGTGCAGGAACATTTACTTGTTACACCTTCTCTGCAATAAAGAAATCACAGCCTGCAAAATGTCAAAGCTGACTGGTACTTATTTACAGAAGCATCAAAATAAAAGGAAAAATATAGGGAGTTGGAAACTGAACCCAAATGAAAACCTACACAGTGTGTAAATACCAGTGCAAAATCTGAGGTTTGAGGGCTGAGACTTTGGGATTGCTGAGGGCATCCTGGAAAGAACTGGGCACTCTGTGGAACTGTTAGCCAGGAGAGAGACTGTTCAACTATAATCAGAGCCACTTCCCTCTGTGTCCACTTCTCCAAGTCCTACCCGAATGCTCTCATAGGTTGCAGCAGCTCTCTCAGGGTCATTATCATGGAGTTTAAAAGCAAATCCCGTTTCCACCAGTCCTGGAGATATACACTGGAAAAAAGCAGAGCACATCCTAATAGGATTTGTAATTCCCCTTCAGTAAAACAATTTTAAAAAAAAGGGAGAGAAAACTTTTTAGCACTGAAAAAGCCAAAAAAACCCATCCCTTTTTCTGTTGTTCTCCTTTCCTACTCATTTTTTTAGGGGAATAGTTGAAGTGAGCGGACTTTGCCTTAATGACTGTTGTGGCTCTGGGGAAGTGCCGGTGGGGACTTCCCTCTTCACACCCCAGAGGGACACAGAAGCAAAGACAAACATGGAAAAGCTCTGAATGAGAGCAAGCAGCCCAGCCCGACTGCCTCCCTCTGTTGATGTGACCCCCAACATCACTCCCTGATAAGCAACTGCCCATATTTTGTGCACCCAAAAAGCTTCTTCAATGCCCACTTTATGCACCTGAAGAGTTTCTCCCTGGACACAGCTGTGCCTTCTGAGCCCCAAACTCTGCCTGGGAAGGAGAAGGTGGCGTGGGACAGTTGGCCACAGGGCTTCTTGAATACTCCCAGTGTGCTGAGCACTGGTTTTGCATTCCCTTGCCTCTTTTCCAAAGGGAAAACCCCCAGAGCCTGCCCCCAGTACTCACTGTGGCTCGTATATGAGTCTTTGCCTCCCGCAGCTCCTGCCTCAGCCCCTCCGTCAGGGCTGTCACCGCGTACTTGGTGGCGCTGTAAAAATGCACCACGGACTGCGGCACAACACTGTGGCCATTCATGCTGAGGAGAGAGCAGAAAGGAAAGTGCTGAGAGCTGGGAGGAAAGCAGTGTCCCAGCAGGGTACTCGTGAACACACAGAGAGGGTGACGTGGCGGCTACACGAGGAATTCCCTTCCCACGGGGAACACACACCCCCACGGGCTCCTCTCCACGTGGCTGTTTTCTGGAGCTGGACAAGAAGTTTCAATCTTCAGCCCTGCACCATCACAAGTGGTTGGCATCGCCCTTTTCTCCCTGCTTTGGTCCTTCTTGCTTTAGACCAGCAAAGATTAAAACAGAGGTTTGAAAAATCAACCATCACAATCCTCGGAAAACCCTTCCTTGGGCACCACCAGCCCACTCCAAGGTTGAAGCTCCAGTGCTTAAATCCTCTCTACGATGCAGGGAAGAGGAGGAAGCCCCCGTGGCTGATCCCACATCCCTCCTTATTTACCTGTTAATGTTAATTATATGCCCATCATCGATGTTTCTCTCTTTCATGGACTGGTAGGCCTCTCGGGTGCAGATGCTCACAGCCATCACATTGACCTGAGGGGGGAGAAAACAAGAAGAAATTAAGCCCAGCAGCCCTGCCTGGCACCCCCTGACTTGGCCCTTGCATGCCCGAAGCCAGGGGTGCAGGTTCCAGTCCCTCTCCCATGGCAGTTCCCAACAGGAACACCAGCAGAGGGAAATGCACGTACAGACACATCGTGAGCTGGGTCACAGGGGACAGGGGGCACAGATACCCCACTCTGTCAGACAGCCCCTCTCCCCACAGGCAGCACTGCCCAGCAGACAAAGCTGGTTGTTCTGTCCAGCACTGAGCACACGGGTGTCTGGGCAGCTGGCAGGGCACTGACAGCAGGTAATTAGGTCAGTCAGTTAATGAGGAAATCCCCAGATCTTGGCTGTCAGAGTGCCAGGAGGCACCGCTGGCAAAGAGCTCCCTGGGCACAGACAGAGCCAAAGATCACCCCGTGCCACGGGGACAGCCACAGTGGGCAAGTCACCCTGTGGATGTGAAAGCCACCAGTCTGTCACACTGCCATCTGCCTCAGCCCTAACTGGATAAGCCAAGGAAGAGGGGACATGGCAGTTTACCCAGTCCTTTAGCACAGGATCCAGAGCTTTCCAGGCTCTTGCTCTTTGGACAAGCACAGTTAAACTCGGTCCTATCACCCCCACAACGTGCCACCATTAATGCACAGCTGCCTTGAGCATTCCCTGACCATAAAACACAGAGTCAAAGCCTCCAGGAAGACAGATAAGGGAATTCTCCCAGCTGGAATACGAAGGGCCCACAGGTACGTGCGAGACTGATGAGCAGGAATCTCAGCAGCAGTGCTGACTGCTCAAGCTCACAGCGGTTTAGATTTGGAAGAGTGGCTGAAAGTGTTTGCTGAAGGCCTCTAGAAAAGGATGTGACCATCCCAGGGCAGGACACCCTGGCAGGTCCTACCTAACTGCGTGTCACTTTGCCAACTAAATGAGCAGGCCAGATGGGTTTAAACACACTGCTGTGAATGAAAGACCCAGGAAGGACTCAAGTTCTGATGGATCAGACGGCAGGTGCAACTATAAACGGGTTTATAGCAGGAACAAGGCCATGTGGACAGAGGGGGACAGATATGGGAGGGGGCTGGAGATCATCGCTGGGAAACTTATAAACAAGAACGGGGCAGAGTAACTAGGCCTGCTAGCACAAAAGGACAGGCAAGAGAGGCACACTGGCAGGGGGACCAGAAAGTGAGAGGCAGAAAGGGATGGGGCTGAGAGATGCAATTACTGAGCAGCACACAAAGAGGAGTGGGGTCAGCCCAAGGATCTTCCGGTCACTGCTTTTGTCTCGGTCCTTATTTCCCATTCATTGCAGGAGGCTGTGCTTGTGTTTTTTGTCTTGGCCACATGTAAACAGCCTGTTTATCTGCCCGTGGGATAGCCAGGCAACACCAGGAGAGTCGTCATCCTCATCCAAGTGCACTCTGGTCGAGCACAGAGTCATAGCCAGACACCTCAGCCCCCTGGAACTGCAGAGACACAGCCCTAACCTGGGGGTGGGGAATCCACCTGGGCTGTGCAGGAACAAAATGGGCAGACGTGGCAGCAGAAGGGGCCCCTCAGCGCTGGAGCAAAGCCCAGAGCAGGCAGGGCACGTGCAGGCTTTGGGATTTCATGGGAAGGTGGGAAGGGAAAGGGGGACTCACCCCAGCCTGATACAGGAACCACTGAGGAGCCAATCCTTTTGGACACAGATCTGGGCAACTGCTGGTGTAAAAACCCCTCGTGACAAGCAACATCCCCCTCCCCTCCCTGCCCCAGGAACCCACCAGGCACCACGTTTTTGGTGCAGTCACTCCCCAATTCCATCTCCACAGGCCACTAGAGGGTAACATCAGCCCAAAGCCTGAGCCCAGCTCCAGCCCCGACTCGCTGAGCAGCGATTCCCTGCGTGGGCAGAGTTGCAACACTTAGACAGCGACTGGCAAAGCAAGATGCTAATCAACAGCCACACGGGAAAGTCCAGAGCCCCTGTGATAAAACACCACGCTACAACAAAACAACCGGCTGGAAAGCAGCTGAGCTGGGACTGCCTCCCTGCCTTGTCCCACTGGATTCTGGGGTGAAATCCCATTTCAAAACACGGAACAGGAACTCGGGAACCTAAAAGCACTCCCGGAAGATGAGCAGGTCTTCGGGCTGTACCACCTCGAGGCTGTTGTTCCCAGTACCCACACAAGACATCTGCCCGCCTCGCTCCTATTTTAAGAAGGAAAAGTTCGAAGGTCCCTCAGCAGGGATGGCCAACACACCTGCACCCTGCACCAGGCAGCAGGTCTGGGACAGCCCCGTGTGCTCACGTGACGGAAACAGTGACACCACATTTTCTAGTAACTCATGAGTTCCAACTGCCAGCTTGGAAGAACACAAAAGATCCCGTTCCTAGAAGTGCTGAGCATTTCACTTCCCAGAGTCAGCCTTTTCTAAGGCATCAAAATGAGTATCCCAGCTCCAAAGCACATGTGGAAAGGCAGGTTACAGAAAACATACCTCTGCAAGGATGGTTTATAAAAGCAAGAAGAGCAGAGTCTGTCTGGCCAATGAATAATGCCAAGAAGAATCAAAGCCACTCAGTGTGTGGAGGAGCGAGAGGATGTGCTGCAGTGCTTTGTGCCCTGACCGGTGCAAATGGAAAGTTCAGCCTGAGTTCCTGGCTGTAAAGGTCAGTAGGTAAACCGTGAAGGAGCTGTTCAAACCCCAGAGCCTGGAGCCCCTGTGTGCACAGCACCCAGCCCCAGCTCCCCCCGTGCAGATCAGGGAGGGCTGCAGGACTTTGCTCCGGCCTCGTGTCAAACACAACCTCACAGACAAGTGAGAAAATGGGGAGAGCTGTGAACCAAGAGCTGATGGGCTCAGAACCTGCCTGAGGTGGCACGTTCCCTCCTGCTCCCACACTGAATTTCCTGGCTGGCAACGCTGGGCTCTGTGCTGCTGTAAAGCAACACATCCACAGCTCCTCACAGCAGACTCCTGCAGCCCAGGGAGAAGCAGCTCCCCCCTTGGGAATAAACAGCAGACAACAAGGGACTAGAACATTACAAAAGAATAGGAATAAGCAAATGATAACATGGGGTTTACTGTAGATGTATAGCAAGAATATGGATACTGAGAGGGGAGCCTGGAAGGAGAGAGAGCCTCAAAGCTCATAAAAAATTCATGGAAACAAAAATCAATTTACCAAAAAGAAAAAATGCCTTTAATTTAAGGCCCTAATGCCTCCTGAATCGATAGATCGATGGCTGCTTAGGAGCTTTTCCCATCTTGCAGCCCAGAAGTACACTGGAACTCTCCAAAGGCACCTCAAACCGTGCTGCTCTCTAACACCTTTCTCCAAGGAACCTTTGCAAGAAGCCTCCCTGCTCCCACACAGCTCTGCAAAGCCCAGTGGCCCGTGAAAGGTGCTGGCAGCCTTCCCCCATCCCGACCCTCTGAGAGGAATGGGCCTGCAGAGAGTTCCCCTGGGGCTGGCATGGCACAGCAGGGAGAGCTGTCACTGCACATCCCTCCCCAAACCCACTGCAGATCCCTCCCCAAACCCACTGCAGATCCCTCCCCAAACCCACTGCAGATCCCTCCCCAAACCCACTGTCACTGCAGATCCCTCCCCAAACCCACTGTCACTGCACATCCCTCCCTCCCCAAACCCACTGCAGATCCCTCCCCAAACCCACTGCCACTGCAGATCCCTCCCTAAACCCACTGCAGATCCCTCCCCAAACCCACTGTCACCACGCACCCCTCCCCAAAGCGCTGCCACCCCAGTGCCTGCACAGCCAGGAGAGAGAGATTTGCAGTCAGGGAAGCTGCAGCCACAGAACAGGGGCACACAACAAAAGGAATGACCCTGAGCTATTCCTCCCAGTTACCAGCAGGATCAAAAGCAAAGCCCAGGCCTGTCAGGCTGCCCAGGATGAGGTGGGTGAAGCGTTTGGCTCTGGAGCTCCCCAGGGCTTCACCTTTGCATTAAAGGGCTGAGGGTTATTCAGCTACACAAGTCAGGGACAAACCCACCAGGTGCTGGGAGGGTGGGGAGAGGAAGATATCTGCCAGTGAAGGAGGAAATCTTGGGTGTCTCAGGCTGTTCCCAGTGCTACAAGAGCATTTTTGCCAAGCAATGAGAGGACAGAGCTGTGCAGATCACCTCTAGGAATAACACATGCTCCCAGCCTGGTTTCCTAGGGCTGCCCTTGGGGGGCCACCACCCTGGCTCTCCTCCCACCCCATCCATCACCCCCAAGCGGCACCCACAAGGAGGGGGGATCCCCCAGGCTCCCAAACTTTGAGTCACCATAAACACCAACACTGAAGTGTCTCACAGAGGACACATCCCCATTCCAAAACCTTTCTCCCTAAGAGAGGTGGAAGGTGAGGGAAAGGCAGCCCTCCCACCTGAGCAGTCCAGGAAAGGGAGCACAGGGTGGGGAAGGGCCTTCAGCTGGGAAAAGCCACGTGTCCCCCCAGCCTGCCCACCTGACAAAGAACAAAAGGTGAGAAGAACAAAGACAAAGGAGCACGGGGGACACGCAGCACCCACGGAGACACCCACACATGGTCTCAGCAACCAGGACAAGGAGTTTATGAGGCACAGGCGACCCCGCAGCGAGACAGCGCCAGGCAGTGCCCTCCTAAACTCCAGCTCAGCCTCAGCTACACTTCACTTAATTTTCTTTAAAGACTCCATGGCAACCGGGGCCCGGGAGATGCGGCTGTGCAGTGACCCGGGCTGGGCAGCCCACAAAAGCCTGGCTGGGCAGACAAAGCTGAGCTGAGCTTGCTTTGGCTGCAGCCACAGCGGCCGGCAGTCCGGCCAAAATCCTAACAAGAACTTAATTAGCCAGGATATGGCAGCTCTTGCCCTGGCAGCAGGAGCCTGAGGCATCAGTGTGCCTCTGTGTCCTGCTCTGCACAGCCCCTGAGACTGGATGAACAGCCCCCGGTGCCGCGGGAGCCGACAGATCCCGGCCAGCTCCGGTGTCAGACAGAGCGGCCCTGAGCCTACAGCTCTGAGCAGCTCTTCCAACAGTCATGTCCTTCCCTTCACTAGGACAGGCTCTCAGAGCTGCTGGAGGTGCCACAAGGATTAATCAGAGCCCTGAGTTCCACTCCTGCACCTATGAGGATAATGCTTTCATGGCACAGGAGAGGAAATCACCTCCTGGTTCAGCACCTCAGTGGCCAGAGCTGCAGGAAGGGCCATTGCAAGGACACACAAACTGCCCTGGGGTCCCACAGCTGTGGCTGCCACTGGTACGTGCAGAGAAGGGTCACCCCACAGTGACAAAAAACAGTGAAGTCGCCAAAAGATGCACAACAGCACCTCAGGACAGGAAGACCCAGGGAAGAGGTGCCACTTGTAAATGGGACCGACCATTTTCACAACTCCCACTTTGGCACATGAAACGGCCCCGCTCACATCCAGCTCTAACCAGATTATGGGCAGAAAATTAAGCCATAAAGACAAAAAGCATTACAGCTTTTTAAGCCCAAAAGAATCTGCCCATTTTACAACCCACCGCTACAACTAACGGGATTAGCTACAAAAGCCAGCGCTTGGCATTCGATTTCCTGTTTTACTGAAGAAAAAAAGAGTGAGGCTCATCACCCTTTAGAAAGCCAGTGAGGTAAAGGGAAGAGGTACTGAAGGTACTGAGTGTTTCCACAGAATGAGTAGATGGGACGACAGTACCAGAAGAAACAGAACTCTGGCCCAGCTCCCCCTCCCTCAGTGGCACTACTCACGTCTATCATGGTCCGCCAACCCTCCGTCTTCCCCGAGAGCAGGGGCTCGGGGCGGGCCAGCCCCGCGTTGTTGATGCAGACATCGACCCCTTGGTGGAGGGTCTTGATGGCCGAGAACATGGACAGGATCTCCTCTTCGTTGGAGAGGTCACACTTGTACGGGATGAGGGTCCCTGGGTAGCCGGCGCTCTGGCACTCAGCTGCCAGCTTCTAGGGAAGAGAAAGGAAGGAAAAAGACAACCATCAGCCTCCCCTCCTCGTGGAGCAGCTTATCCAGCCCTTCCCCGAAAAACACACCTCAGGGCTGACAAACCACGGCCGGCTTTAAAAGCCAGGATTAAAAGCGGGCACCGGGGGAGAACCACTGTGTGCTAATTAGGAAAAAGGAAATATCGATATCCACGAGAGGCTGGGCACTTCAGCCTTCACGTTACTGAACCTGAGGACACCCTCAGTGCTCGTCCATCGCCCCAGGCAGTACAGCTCAAGGTGAACAGTGCTGGCAAAACACAAACAAATCCTGCCGTGGCACCAGGCTGCGGGTCTGCCGGGCTGCTGCACCGACAAGGGACGTGGCAATCCCACGCCTGGCAATTCCTCATCAGCCATTTCCAACAATTCCTCCAAACATCCCGATCTTTTATCAGACAGGGTGATGTAAAGCACGCTGCAGCCACCACCCCACATCCTCCTCCGGAGGATGCCCTTTACCCCCTGATGCTAATGAGAAGCAGCATCTCATCCCTGATGTGTCACATCAGCGACAGCTCCCAGCGCCAGGCGAGAGCCACATGATGTCTGGCTCCTGCGGGGAGATGGACTCTGGCTACAAACGTCCACCAAATCACTCGAACGCCGTCGCCCACGGCGCTGTCACCGACGTGACATTTCAGCGGGTGCAATAAAGCTCTGCTCCTGCCACAGGCGGCTTTCCCGCTCCTCCCAGCTCCTCCCTGCATTCCAAGGACTGCGATTCACTGCCTTGCATAAAAGGAGGAGCGAGGCCCAGCACAGGAATCTCCTGGCTGGAAGCAGAGGATGCCAGACGGTGATTGCACATGAAGGCGGCTGTGGAACAGCTCTGGGCTCAGAGGACAGGGACAGAGACTGCAGGAGCTCCAAACCCCTCTCTGTGCCCCAAGCATGTTCATTTTAATTACTCTGCTGGGTAAATGATTTTCAGTGTTTCCCAATAGCTGAGCCCACCCCAGAGCTGGGCCAAGGCCCTGAGCACTGAGTTTAAGCTCTTCTGCTTTGCCTTTTCCAGCAACCCACACCTTGCAAGGACCACGAGCCAAAAACCAGGCCAGCTGTACAGCTCTGGTCCAGACTCCGCTCTCCTCTCTGGTTATCAGATCAGGGGAGGCATTGCAGTAGCACAAGAATGATTATTATTGCTCTCACAGCACCAAGCGAGAAGGGGACGGACACGCCGAGTTCAGCTGGGATCGATCCATCCCAGCAGCATCGGGATCCCCGGAGAGCTCTGCTCAGGCTGAGCTAGACAATATCTCTGCCCGAACAAAGGTGCCCCAGGGACTGAATTCTACCTCTCTGTGCCCCCCCCGGGGCTGGCTGCACTTTGCTGTACACGCAGTCTTGTTGATTTTGTGCTGAGAAGGGTAGAAAAAATATATTCCTTTCTAAGATCAAGAGTACAAGCTTGAAAAAAAACAGCTGGGGGGGGAAAAAATCTGCAAAAGCAGCACTTAGAGAATAAAAAGCAGTATGAAGGGCTGCTGGAAGGTGCTAAACCACTCCAGGGATGGGACCTTGTTCTTGATAAAAGAGGGAAAAATGGGCAAAGGGTCCCTCAGCCACTTCCCTGGCCCCAAGGTTATGGGAAGAATCGCTGTAATGCTAATTAAGGGGGGTCTCTCCATCCCACTGCCCACAGGCTGCAGCACAGACGAAGGGGCAGATGGAACAAGGGGTGCAATGTGCTCCAGAATGCCCCTCCCTGGGCAGGGAGGTTGTACCAGATGACCCAGCGTGGCCCCCTCCAACCTGAGCCGTTCTGTGTGCTCTGGACAGCTCTGTGGTGCTGGAGCTGCCCATCCTGTTCTCCCGGATACACCAGGAGAAAGGTCTTTCCCCCTCAGAGAAAGGCTCCTCTGCCACAGCTGACCAGGGAAATCGAGGATCTCTCGAGATCTCCCGCCTGGTGTCTCGCTGCCTCGAACGAGACTCAACACGCTCCTTTCATCTCTCAGGCTACACTCGTGTTAACAAATTCTCTTTGAAAACCAAGTGCTGAACACCACTGACATCCAGGGGAGCTGAACGTGCTTCAACCATCCAGAGATAAAGAGTCATCACGGGCTCTTCAAAGAAACATCAACTGCAGGCAAGTTTTCAAGAGACTTATGAAAAGCCACTCTCCGAGTTGCGGAGCTTGCAGGGTTTTTTTTCCAGAGCATCCGTTAAGTCACTCAATTAATTCTCATTTCACTTTGAGCACACCACGCACAGGGAGGAAAGGAAAAAGAGCTGGTTTTCCACATTTCATAAACAATTGGAGAGTCACCATGTGATGCAACACCAGTACAGGGAAGGCCAGTGAGCCTCCAGTGGCTGGAGATGAAAGTCTGAAATAAAACCTAAGCATAGAATCACAAAATGCTGGGTGGGAATGGACCTTAAAGACCATCCAGTTCCACCCCTCTGCCATGGGCAGGGACATCTCCCACTAGACCAGGTTGCTCCAAGCCCCGTCCAACCTGGCCTTGAGCACTTCCAGCATCTCTGTCCCACACCATTATCACTGGATGCTTGGAAATGGGCAGCCAGGAGCTAGTGCTGCTGGTACAAACCAGGACAATGCCACATAAAGAAGAAACAGATGTTAAAACATTTAACCTGGAGCCATCCACTGTCACGGATGCAACCCCTCAGCCCTGCAGTTCTGCTGTGCTGCCCAGTCTGAAGGGATGCCTCACATTCAGGGGATGGTTTTGACACGTTGGGGCTCCATCAGTTCTCTCCAGAAGGGGTTAATGCTCTCTGTGCATATGACACTTGAAATGGGCACAGTGCCTTGCATCTACATTCAGTCTTGATAAGACAGGTTTATAAAACTAACTGATATAAAAATGTAAAGGGACTCTTAAGGGGAGGGAAAAAAGACAAGAGTCACGTAGGGCTTTATTTGGCAAACCATCCCATTAACTTCAGACACGTTCAGTTCAGAGAGATCAAAGTCAGGAGAAACCATTAGGTAATTTTTAATCTAACCTGCCATTCATCACAGGTACTTGCGTCCTACTGATGGAGCTTGTGCTCAAATACAGAACCGCACCAAGAAACCAACTGGAAAAGCACCAAAGTCACCCCAATTACTTGTGCTATCCACTGGAAATGAAGGAGAAAAATCCTAATGAACAGCATCACAGCTGTGGAAGAAAACTGGGGGCTTACAAACCCTTTCAGTTCACTGATTGGCAAGTTTGAAGCTTCTTTTAATTAAGATTTAATAACAGTACAACAGCATAATAGAGGAAGAGAGGTACAGTGAATAAAGCACTAGGCTGGGGTTTATTTCCACGGTGCTCTGTGGGCAAGATCCAGAGCTGTGTCCCCACTGTAAAACGGAGATAACCACACTGAGCCCCCTCCCAGAGCTGTGGGTACCTGGGGCTTTTGGCCCACTTATGATCCAAGGAAAAATGTTACCTCACACTTCTTCCCAGGCACTGGAGCCACACTCCTGTTAAACGGGGTCCAGTCGAGCAGTCACCCCTTCCCAGAGCTGCCAGCTGTCCTCCCACACTGCTCCACGCTCACGCTGCTCTTTCTTTTCTCCCTGCACTTTCTCAGTAGTTCAACACCCAAGACTGTGCTTTCCCTAGCTCACTTAATTCTCAATTTCCAGTGTCACCCACGAGCCCAAATGCCCCGCTGGTGCTGCCTGGAGGTCCCTGCTGCCTTTAAGGCACTCACACAACCTCTCCTTACGTCAAGGCTGAAGGCACCTTTTCTTTATTTCCTGCTTGCTCAGATCATGTTGCTACAGGCTGGTGTGGGCTGCTGCCCGATGACAGCTCATCAGAGCAATATCTCTGCCTCCCTCTGAGGTACCACTGTCCCAAACCCAGCCCCACAGGAGCCTGGCTGCTCCTCAGCTCCAGCCCCAGCCTGCACCTCGCCCGGCACCTGGACGCTTCCCTTGCATCCTCAGGCAGCCCCAGCGCTGTGCCTGAGGCTGGAGCTGCTGTCCTGGGGCTCCACCAGCCCTGGGGCTCCACCAGCCCTTGGCCGACAGTCACCGCCTGGAGCGGCGCCCGCTCTGCCGATGGATTGCCAGGGCAACCTCCAGACACACAGCTCGGAGGGCAGAGCTGCAGCCTGACAGATCAACTCTGGAGGGCAGAGCTGTAGCCTGACACCCTCAGATCACGGCACGTGCCTCGTGCCACCTGCACTGCGCTCGGGGAGTCGGGGAGAACGATTTACGGGAATTCAATCAAACTCCAGCTACTCCCGCAGCAGGGAAGGTCTGAGATGCCCAGCCGTGAGTCCGGGGTGTGATCAGAGGTCCGTGGAAAGCAGGGATACCCTGAAGATCTAAGGTGTGAAGGTCCAGGGTGTGACCAGCCCATATCCACCCTGAATAACGTATATAAGTGAGTATATCAGGAGATCAGCACATACCCACCCTGAACAACAAACAGAGTCGAGTCCACCACCATACAGGGTGAGGAAGACCTGGGAGCACCCCTGAGGGTACCCAGGACTCATTCCCAGCTGACACAAGCTCACTGGGGGACTCATCCCTTCCCAGCCCCAGCATCCTGACAAAGCAGCAGCAGATGACAACCCACCGCTGAGCCCCGACCTCGGGGTCCCAGGAAGACCCACGGAGCGGGACCGAGCCCCCACCTCGGTGTGACCACCGCTGTCACCCCCAGAGCCGCACCAGCAGTACCGGAACAGCAGGTCCCCGACGTCAGAGCACAGGATCGGCCTCTTCTCCTCTCAACACCCCTCGGCGTGGCCCTGGCCCTGCTCCAGAGCTGGCAGAGCCGGCTGTTTTCCCGCTCTCCCAGCCCCATCCCCGCGGGAGCGTCGCCGCGTCCCGTGTAATCCCAGCGAATCCTCTCCGAACAGGCAGATTAACTCACGCCAGGAGGGGCGTGGGCCTTCCCCCCCCCCAGCCCCCAGGAGCTCCCCAGCGCCAAAATCCAGATGACAGGCCCTGACTTTCGCTCCAGCCCAGATTTAGGACCCACGGACGGGCGCCACGGGGGTTTCCCGCACGCCCCGGCCCCGCGGTGGGAGCAGAGCGGGCGGGATTAGCAATCCCAGGGCCTCACAGCTGCAGGGGCTGCGATTAAACATCTGCCCCAGCGCCAACGCCGCTCACGGCCACGCCGGGGCTAATCCCCGGCTAAGCTGGGCAGAGCTGCTGCTGAGCTCCCAACGCGGAGCAAGGTCTGCCTGGAGGAGCGAGACACGGGTCCTCTGCCCCCATTCTGCAGACCCAGGGTGGGCACAGACCCACCCGGGGCTGACCAGGGCCAGTGATGGTGTTGCCAGCCAGCAAATCACCCTTAACACTTCCCACGTGGGCAGTGGCAGGATGAGGGTTACAACTCCAGCACGGCCACTGCTTTCTGCAGAGCTTGAAACTGTTAACAAGTCCCGGGAAAACCACCATCATATGTTGTCCCCAACCCTGTGCCAGCTCCTCTCAGACCTCCCTGCTCCAGGATACTCTCCATAAAGCTTAAATACAGCTCTTCCATGTCCAAAACTCCTCCAGCACAACCCTCCCACCTTCCCAGGGCAGCTGCCAAGTTTTACATGAGGAAACTGAGGCACGGGACAGCTCCTGGATCTGCCTCGTTCCACAGCAGAACACACACCCCAGCCCATCTCCAAGATCCCAGGAAAGCCTGTTATTTATTTTTCGGGCTGTGAGCACGACATGCCCTGGTATTGCTGCTCTGCTGCAAAGCCCAGTGGAACAGAGGAGCAGAGAATGGGGAGCTGCTGCAACAAGACCTTCTTAAAGCACATTTTGGGGGGAAAAGGGGATGTTCTAACCTGGTTTAAAACCAGCCCTTCCCCCACGTGCCTGAGGAAAACCACGGGGACAGCAGAGCATTTGTTCCCACCACTCAGGACAGCAATTATTGGATCTCTCCTGTTTATCAGAAAAGGATCTGGTCAGGGACAAGTGGCAATAAAAGCACCTGAGAGGCCTCGAGTACCCACCACCCCTGAGGCAAGGCCTTGTCAAACACAAAACAAGCCCTTCCAGAGGCCAAGGAGATTCTGAAGGTCATTCATCACACAGGGACCATGCCTTGGGATTATCCTGCCTGAAGCTGCTCCTCCTGCCTGAAGGGAGCTGAAACCTGTGTTTTTGGGGACACCCCATGAAACCCATCCCTGGCTGTGGGGCAGAGGGTCAGACCCCCCCCAGGGACACCCAGCACTGCAGGGACATCCACAGTGCCACCCCACTGACAGACACCCACAGGGGGAGGCCAAAATGTCACCAGGTGACCTCTAAACCACGCAAGTAATGAAATCCACATTCACCTACTAAGAAACAAGCAGTTGTTAATTAACTGCTCGGAGCATGGAAGGGGTCGAGAGCCTCCTCTGCACCTTTAGCCTGGGCAGTGCCGGGTGGAGGTGGCCAGAGAGCCCCCAGAGGGCTGGGCAGGATGCTCAGATCCCACGAGGAAGACTCGGCTCCTTCTTCCTCCTCCCAGTGCTCACTCACGGCAGAGAACACTGACCCTTCAGAGATTGGACTGCTCCAACCTGCAATGAAGAGCTCAGCTTATCAGAGGCTGTTTCCCCAGCAAGATCTAACCTTGACGAAGCCGCCCCGGTTATAAATGTTACCTTTGATCAATACCTGTCACAAATGCATTGGAATGGATTGGCTACACCTTGTATTTTAAACCACATTTATTGCTTCCTGCCTGGCTCTGCTCTGCACAAAGAAAGGGAAAAAAAGTGTTTCTTTTAGAGCACGACGTCCATGATGTCCCTGGCCATGCTGGAGCAAAGTATCCAAGGAATGAACAGGCTGCTGGAAGATTTCTAGTGCGGCAGCAGCAGGTGCTGCCTGACCTGATGCGGGTGGGACTGTCCCACCTGGAGCATCTCCTATCAGTGACAGCCCTATGGATCCAGGGCTCTGACACTGGAGCTGGAGGGAGAGCTCCTGCCAGCACTTCTGCCATTCTCTACAAATATAAATATAAATATAAATATAAATATAAATATA
>JAYRBT010000051.1:1920773-1932782 GCA_036023395.1 Myiotriccus ornatus
TGGAGGGAGAGCTCCTGCCAGCACTTCTGCCATTCTCTACAAATATAAATATAAATATAAATATAAATATAAATATACATATACATATACATATAAATATAAATATAAATATACTTTCATTTTAACTCAAAAAAAGTGTAATACCACCATCAACTGCAAACCCTCTGGAAACAGCTCCCTGTCTTGTACCTCCCTGCACTCCAAGAGAAAACCCCTGGCACACCTCGGTGCCTTTACCACACCTCTGAGCCAGACCCTGCTTTTACCACAAACCCTCCCAAGTCTTCCCCCATCCCCTGGGAAAAGCCCTGCAAAATAAAATTTACACACCACGTGGAATAAAAGAGCAGAGAAGGGGGCTGCCAGCCAGGGAGGGGGGGTGTGAACATTTTGTCCCATGCATGTGGAAACTCTCCCTTTTTTGTGCTGCTGCAAGAAGCCAGACACTGAACACAAACTTCTGGAAAACACCAGGAGGAAGGAAGCTGAAGAGCCTGGAAGTGAAGCCATCAGAGTGATCCTCTGCCTGTTGCCTGCAGGGTGGAGTGGCTGTAAATCTCAGCGCACTGGAGCCCCCAGTGACCAGCAAGGGGGTCCCTGTGAAGGTGATCAGCTACCAGGGAGCAGTTTGCCCCCCAGCCTGGCCTTCCAGGCTGCTAAACACGCTTGGCTGCCTCATGAAGGCTCCTGACTTGGAACGCGTGGCGGAGTCTGAGGAGCACAGAACGCTCAGCGAGCACACGCCACAAAGTCCTTGACAGCTGTTAGAACCTCCAGGCTTCGCATTTAAAACAAGCCTTCAACCTGAATTACCTCCTGGCATGCAAAAGTAAAATAAAGCCATTTTAATTACATTTCATTCCTCGATGTCTGACTGTTAAAGTTACCGTTGGATGACCCACACGAAGAGCCTTCCACTCGAAAAAGCTGCACGAGTGGGGGACAGGAGCCTGCCTGGGACAAAGGGAGGGACAACGTGGCAAATCGAGCCACTGCAAGGGAAAAAAGGATACTTCTGCAGGGTTTTCTAAGCATTAACATTTTTTATCTCAGAAGTCAAGTAAAGAGCACTGGAGTCTCCACACGGGTTTAATGCCAAACCCGCAACTTTGCAATTCCTTTGTTATCTTGCCTCAAGCCCTTATCTGATTTTCCAAGAGATTAAGAAATCTTGACATAGTGTTTATTGCCCGAGCTAAATCCCCACGAGACAACCTGCTCTTTCAGTCACCAGTTTACTGTGGGTTGTAAAACCACAACACAGGGGGGGTTCCAGCCACTTCACCTTAAAACTGGTGACTCGTGCAGAACACTGATGAAAACAGATGCTTTTATGCTACAAAGTCAGGATTGTATTCCCGGGTTTAAACCCTACTCTTTGCCCCCTTTCCATTTCAAGCTGCCTCAGTATATTTTTCTGGGTTTGCTCCTCTGAACATCATCATGTTCAGCATCACCCACGATGGTATTTAGTAAATTATTCAATTTTAATGCAGCAACGAGATTTGTCCTGCAGCCACTTTGTTGCCCAGAGCAGCTGTGGCTGCCCCATCCCTGCAAGTGTCCAAGGCCAGGTTGGACGGGGCTTGGAGCAACCTGAGCTGGTGGAAGGTGTCCCTGCCCATGGCAGGGGGGGAAATGGGATGAGCTTTAATGTCCCTTCCAACCCATTCCATGATTCCACGATTCTGTGAACTACGGCCGCGATGCTCTGGCAACACCAATCCCTCAGCTCCTTCATATTCCTCTCCTCTTGTCCCTCCATCACCACATTCCAGCCCCAGATGCCAGCACTGCAGCCTCATCCTGCCCTTTACATCTGAGCCGTGCTTCCCAAACCGGAGCACCCCTCGAATCCCCGGCAAGGATCCCTGCAGGGCTGCCATCCCCCTCCTGCTCCCGACCAACAGTGACCCGGGAAAGCAGCAGGCAGGGAGGGCAGAGGGGTGCAGGCTGTGGATGGCTCTGCTTATGCAGTAAGTACCCAAGGTAAGAACACGCTCGCTGGGCGCTGGGGGCACAGCCCTTCCCGTTTCCTTGCTCCTGCCCGGAGCATCCAACACCCCTCCAGCGGGCAGGAGCCCTGCAGCAGCTCCAGGGATGGAGTCAGGCCTCACCCACAGTGCCAGCCACACCACCAGTCATCCCACACCCAACACCAACTCCTGCTCCTTGACGTGGCTTCTTCCAGCCAAAAATCCCAACCCTCGGTGGCAGCTCGACATCCTGAGTATCTTCCTTTTTTTTTTTTTTTTTAAAGGAAAGCCCTCAAGGTGAAGCGCCTGGAGGAAAGCTCAGCTCTCATTTGAAGCATAGAGCTGGTACAAAGCCCCATCTGTGCTGACACAGCGTGCCTGGCAGCCAGGCCGAGGTGATGGACCTGTTCCCGGAGTGACCCTGGGTCACCTCACACTCCACCACCTTCCCTTTCCCGAGCAGGCAGCGCTTCTGGGATTTTCTTCCTCGTTAAGGAAACATGCTTCACAATAAATAAACCCAGAATAGCAACGGAGCAAGACACAGTCCAGACACCCACCAAAATAAATGACAGTACGCTGCAGACACACCTCAGTCCCAGGGAAGACGGAGGAAACAGGGACAAACATCAGCTGCCCTGGGAACACGTGTTTCTGAAACACAACAAGAGGGCTGGGAGGTGTGAGCAGTCCCAGCACCGCTCAGCACTTGTGCACCCCCTGCAACCCCAGAAATCACTGACCCAAACGTGGCTGCACCCGGTGCAGAGTCAAGCAGAAAGCCAAAGCCTCTACAGGAACGCTCGTTCCTAAATCCATGCTGTGTTTTGGCCAGAAAAGGTTCAGAAAGGAAGGAAACTCCTCTGCAGCGCTGAAGGAAAACATCAGGTTTCACTGATTTCTTTACCAAGCGAAAAGATTCCAAAACAAAACCCAAGGAAAAGGCACTACTGGAAACAGCAACGTTGGAAACAACTTTGTTGTCTTTTTTGGAGGGGAACGGGAAACAACAACATCCTTTACAGCATCCTTTGCCAGGCACCGTGGGGCTCCAAGAGCCTCCCGGGCTGCGGAAGCACAAGCACATTAAACACCGTCAGCTGCACGTGGGAAAGCCTTGGGAGAGCTCAGCTTTCCCTGCAAACCACAGTAGCAAAACGCTGGGAAGTCCAAAATTAGAAGCAAGCCCCAAAGGACAGTTCAATAAGTCACGTTGGTGTGTTGTCTCTGCGAGTGGCATCTTTCTGACTCGCAGTGGGAAAAGGGGAAAAGTCCGGCTTCTTCCAAGCATTCCTTTACTCAACCCCACTCAGCAACACCACCAATGCCAAGCCTTGGTTCCCGTGAATTTTGGACAATTTATTCTTGGCACAGTCAGTGAATCCTTATCACCTTGGCTAAGGAGACGCAACCCCTGGATGTTGTACAGATCTCCTTTGCATCCGTGGGTACCAAACAACCAGCACGGCAATATTTAGGCTGACTACAACTTATTTCCTACCTCAGAGGAAACTTCTTAAATAGCAAACAAACCTTATCTCATGCCACGGCAAGGCAGAGCCGACAAACGCACCCAATACAGGAAGGATCGAGAGAAAACACTTCTTTTAAGCATCTTTATTTTCAAGCCAACGCCGTGAGGTTTTTGACGTGGCTTTAGCGATGTTCCTCATCGGGGCGAGCCACGCGTTAAGGACCCGAAGGGCTGAAACTCTATTTTACCATTAAATCACAGAAATATCCCGTCTCCCAAACAGCCGGAGGGCTGGAAGCCCCAGAACCCGCGCAGCCCGTTCCCGTTCCCGGCCGGGCAGGTGCTATTTTTAACCACGATAAGAAGTGTCTCAAAATAAAATTAAAAAATAAAAAAAAAAACAAAAACAAAAAACACAGAACTGAACGCGCTCCTCGCTCGGGCAACTCCCACCCTCCTGTCGGGGCCGGGCACAGCCCGGGGGGCTCCGGGAGAGCGGCCGGGGATGGAGGGCGGGGGGGATGGAGGGCGAGGGGAGCCGGAGATGGGGGGGGTGTGTTCGGCATCCCCCGCGCCGTGTCCCCGCCGGGGCGACCCAGCGAGCGGCCCCCGCCGCCGGCGCGGCCTCGTGGGGGAAGCGCCCCCGCCCCGGTGCCCTCCCCCTCCTGCTCCTTCCCCCGGTACCTCGATCTTGTCGACGCTGCGGGCGCATCCCACCACCTTCATGCCGTGCTGCACCAGCGCCCTCGCCACGGCCGCGCCGATGCCCACGGAGGCGCCGGTGACCAGCGCGACGCGGCCGGTCCAGCGCTCCATGGCCCCGGCTCCGCCGCCGCCGCGCACAATGCACCGCCCGCCCGCCCCGCCCCGCGGGACACGCCCACGGACACGCCCACGGCGGGGACACGCCCTCCCCTCCCCGTGCGTGCGCTGAGTTTGCGGGGGCTCAGCCCAGCCGCGTGGGGAAAAGGGGAGCGCGGGGCGTGGGTCGCGCCCCGCTGGAATGTTCGGGTTGGGCTGGGGCCCCGCCCGGGAGATGGAGAGTTACGGCGGAAGGGTTTGCAGCAGGAGGGAGCTCAGAGGGCATCGCGTTCCAACGCGCCCCGTCCCGAAAAAACAAACAACTGGGCTGTTGTTTCGAATCGGCCCTGCGGGTGCAGGGGTGGATAACGGAGCAGAGACCCTGCAAACAACCCCCAGGTGAGTGCGGGACTGGGGAGGGAGAGAACGGGCCCCGAGAGAGCAGAGGGCAGAGCAGCTCTGGGAAGGTGATGTCAGCTCCCTCACAAGGGTCAGGGATGCTCAAGTAATTCCAAGAGACTTCTGAAGAAACAGATTAATTGAAACTAAAAAAAAAAAAAAAAAAGTGAAAAGTCTGAAGTGCAGATATTTATGGAAGAAGAAAGGGTGGGGAGCTGGTGATTCTCTTTGTTCCAAATGGGGCAGTGAGCCCCCAAAACGGCACAGGCTGCCTGACCCTCCCAGCAACTCCAACCCCCTTCCCCCAGTCTGCTGACCTTGGGCCCAGCCCTCACACTGGCACTGGCACAGGACATCCCTACAGCACCACCTCAGCCAGCCCCACACAGATCCCTCACCAAACATCCTGGAGGCAGAACAGGCGCCAGGTGGGCACAGTGCCGGTGCCACAGCCAGGCTGTCACAGACCCCACTGGTTTGGCAACAACCCCACAAGCCCCAGCCCAGGGCAGGGGAGAAGCACAGAGCCTGGCACGCTGCTTTGCAAGGATCTGTCCTTTCCCAGGCCAGGTCTCCTCACCTTACACCCCCCTCCACACAGCCATCTACCTGCGACCAGCGGGAACTGGTCCTGCTGGGAAGGAGTGCTCAGAGTACAAATATAGACACCCACTTTTACTATGCATATTAATAAATATTCTTTATTTAAATTTTGCACATTGCGCTTTAACATATTACATCCAAAACATTTTGCAAATGGATGTCTACTTTGTAAAATCTTATATTCAGCTCCTTGTCATTCTGTACAGAATTATAGGTACAACATTACTTTGCCACTAGTTTGCTTCTTTGTAAGTCTCACAGGAAGAGAAACATTGAATGAAAAGAGATGGCTTAAATTAGAAGAGAGGCTTGCACAGCTACTCAACTAAAGATACAAGCCTGGAGAAAGAACAAAATTAAGGAAATCACCTCCACCAGCCTCCCCCAGAAAAAAAAAAAACAAAAAACCAAAATAAACCAAAACAAAACAAAAAAAAAAACCAAGAAAAAAAGAATCACATTAATTTAAGATAAAATTTTGCCGTAAGTCACTAAATTAAGTCTGGAAGGAGAAGGCGCAGTAGTCATCTCGAGTTTCAGTGACAGACAGAGCGGGGGGCCGGGCTCAGTTGGCTCCAGCTGTTGCCAGCCAGCTGTTGCAGACGGGCCCCTTGTGGTCGTTGAGGCGACAGTACTTGTTGAACTTCTCCTTCAGGTGCTGCCGGTACTGCTCCCGGTTGCTGTAGAAAGACTTGTTGTTTGCCATGAAGGACTGGATCTCGTCCTGGGAGATGAACAGCTCCTCGTCAGAAGTGCACTCGGACTCGTCCTGCCAGGGAGAACAGGGATTTCAGAGCTCCAGCATCGCCCTCCTGCCCAGCACACCCTCTGCAGCTGCTCTGAGCGCAGACACAGCCCAGGGCACACGTGGCTCATCAGCCACCCAACCCACACACAGGGCTCTGCTGCTTCTGGGGTGAGAGGCAGCCACAAAGTCAGGAAATCATTCACATTTCCGCGGGAAGAGCATGATTTTCATTAGAGGTTTTTGGGGGAAAAGGAGGGGAAAGAAAGCAGGGAAAAAAAAAAAGGAGCCGGGGGAAGAGGGGAAAAAAAGCAGGGGCAAGAAGAAAAGGGAAGGAAAGAAAGAGAAAAAAGGGGGGGAAGAAAGAGGAAAGGATCTCAATAAGGGGAAGGAGATGGGAAGGAAAGGGAGATAGATGAAAGCTGTCCAAGGAGCCTGCAGTGAGAAGTAACATTTGAGGCCTAAGGGCAGCAATAATGCCCACTTCATGTCATGGAATAATGCAATCCTTGACAATGAACACAAGACAAGTTCTGCAATTGCATTCCAGCGACAATTTCTCCTCCTCTGCAAAGCATTTCAGTTATAAAGCTTCCCAGGGAACGTGCACCAGGCAAACAAACTAAACACTGGGAGCCTTAAGGTCAGCAGTTCCTCAGTGGGATCTGAGTTCCAAGCCCCACCCTCAGCCCGAGGATTAAAGCAGGATGCTGCTGCAACCTCCCAATTCCAAGGAAGCCGTTACTTACAAGGAGTTCCACTAAGCTTTTGGCACCTTTTCCAGTATCAGGAACGAGTGACATTTCTGTAGGTTCTGCAAACTGTGACACGTTTTTCATGTGCTCAAACCAAGGCAACTGCTGGCCGCTTTTGTCTGCGCTACAGCAGCTCTCAGCGTGTGTGTCTTTGGTCTTGTCGCGGTGAAACTCTGTGTGCGTGAGATTCCCTGAGGTCTCTCTGGTACCTGGATCTGCCAGACAGCTTCCAAGCTTCTGAATCTAAAATTGAAAACAGCCTGGGATGAACTACCAGCGGTATTTCATACGGAACGTTCAAGTTTCAGGTGGATGCAGAGGGAAAAGGGGAAAGGGCAAAGGAGAGCAAGGATAGGTATTTTTAAATGTGTGGCACGTTAATTCACTGAGAGTGAGCAAAAGTGCACATGCTTAGGAATATAGTAGAGACTCTTTCCCCCACAGCCTCCTCCAGAGAGGACTTCAATTCCCAAACTTGGATGGACAGGGAACAGCAGATCCCTGTTACCCCCTTTTCAGCATCAGTCACAACTGAGACTTGAAATCCTTCCGTAACTACTTTCAAATGTAAGCCTTTAGAGAAGCATCTGGCAGAGCCATGTCCCTTACGTGGTCATTCTCACACTTCAAGGCTTTGCTTTTCTTTTTCTTCTTTTTGTTTTTGCCTTTTGTGCTGCTCTCTTCCGCGTTAGCCCAGCATTCCACACAGCTGTCTCCATCCTCCTCCTTGTCATCGCAGCGATGGACACAGGGATCGTCTCCTGCAAAGGGCAGGCAAGTCTGTTCTAAGATACTGCAGTTTTGGGGATACTAAAGCGTTATTATCTTCTTCCCAAACCTACCATTTTCATCGTGGTTGCAGATGCCTTCAGTGCAGGCCACATCTGACCCCTCCCGAGACCCCGTTTCGCTGCCCTCCATGCTCGATGAATAGCCACAGTCACTGCCAGTACAGTGTGGAGATAAACCTGAGGCAAAGCCAAAAACCACTGTCATCTACAGGAACTGCTGAATGTTCTTTAGTTACGCCTCTACAAAAAGGAATTCACAGAATCCCAGACTGGTTCAGGTTGGAAGGGACCTTAAAAATCGTCTCATTCCGCCCTCCTGCCATGGGCAGGGACACCTTCCTCTAGAGCCTTTCTCCAAAAACCCCATTATTTTTAAAAATAGCTGAGCCCTGTTTACCCCTAAAAAGCAAAACGTTTTTAAAAATGAAAAATAATAACAATTAACATACCTTTCTTGATTTTAGGTGAACCTAATAGGGTACCACTACTAGGACAAGTGCAAGAGGTGCTTTCATTAGTAACAATTACTTCTACACAGTTGTTGGCTTCTTCGGTGCTACCACAGGCTTTGCAACTGCTTTCCGTGAAGTTGGAGTTCTCCTTAAAACAGAAACAAAACACACTTGCAGGCACTGCAAGCAGCTCTGCAAAGGATACTCCTTCCACAACAAAAACCAGCTGGCACTGACTGATAACAGCATTGCTTAGAATTCTTCACAAACACAAGACAACCAAACAAATTCCAACCAACTTTCCTACAGTAATCTGACCTACAGTCAGCTAAGTTCAGTCAGCATACCCTGAATAATAATTGCACTTAGTCAATTAAAGCTTCCTTCTCTCCAAAAATTCAATGGGAATTGTCTACAAGTAGCAATTTGATTCCCTGGATTAAGTGATCTTGAAGAAGTTACAGTTGAAAAATATTCTGGCATAAACTAAATCCCAGAGTTAGGATTGAAAAAAAAAGAAACACCATGCCCCCAAAAGCTGAGGAGTTCCAGGTAACTACTTCACAAAGGCTGTATTAACCTGACAAAGTTATAAATAAAAACTAGTTCCCAGAATACAGTAAAAACTTCTCAAGAATCCTTCCATGAACAGTGAGCTGATGAATGAAGCACCTGAAAGCCCTGTTTACCTTTGCCTGATTGATTTCCTTCTCTTCTGTTGCCTGCAGAGGAGCAGGGATCTCACACACACACTTATTTTTCCGTCTGTTCTTCCGTTTTTGGCGTTTCTTCTCCTGTTTCAGCTCTCTCACCCTTTCTTCCTCTGAGAATTCTTCACAGAGCTGTTCCAATCGACTAATACCCTGCACTTTTTCCACAGCCATCTGTTTACAAGAGGTTAGATTTATTTATAGAAGTTATCACAATTCAAGCTTCTACATTTATAAAAAAGCCAGTCATGAAGTCCCAGCAACACAGCTCTTGACTGGAGAAGAAAAATGCCCACCCAGATTTATTCCCCCAGTTCAGACTGCTGAAGGTATTTGTACGGAGGAGCTCTGTGTTTCACTTACAGCCCACATTCACAGTTTTCAGTGAAAAGCTGCTGATTTTTATGCATTTTGGGATCTGTTTACATGGTAGATACTCTGATTATTTAACACAGCAGCACAAAAAAGCCACATCAGAACTGCTGGTACAGAATTCCTGCAGCTCTTTATCCAGGGTGAGCAGTGAAAAACCTACTGATTTCCTAGGCAGTCCAACCTGAGGAGCAGATGTATTTCAAAATACAGCAAGTCTCTAATTAAGTTCCTTAATATTAAATTTAGAACAAATATCATAATGCCACATCTACATACAGAGTTAACAGAATATAACTACAGTAGTCACCTATTCTGGATTGATGCTCTTACAGAGGTAAAAATAAATTCACAGGGCTTGGTTTTATTTTGGTTTTGTTTTTTTTTTCCCCCCAAATTCCTCTGGAAACTCCTTAAGCCAAAATGAGACCCCATCATTCCTACTCAGCTTAGAAGAGAGCTCCATATAAGTTCTGTATTTCAAATTCACAGCCATCCTTGCATATCAGTAAAATTCCCTGGGTTTTACAATGTCAATGGATTTTCAACTCCATACTTTACTAGTTTAAAATCCCACCAAGACAAAACCTGACACAAATGCTGAAGCGTTCCCAGTCCAAGGCCACTTCTGTATCATTTTTTAGTATTTAAAAAACAAATTACTTGTAAAAAAACTCCAAGGACTAGTTTAGGGTTCCACTATGACCATTCCCAAACTGATTTTCTTCCTCCTTCTCTGATGTTTTAGAAGTCATTATGAAGTAAAGATAAAAGTAACAAAAAAGATCTGTCATACCAACTATTGACTAATATTAACTATATATGTTAAAGGAACCACGTGGAGTTCTGTTTGAAGCTCAAGATCCCACAGAGTGCATTTGGAACACATGGAATGCAGGAGTTAACAATCATGTCTGTAATTCAAAGGCACATCCTCCAGTTTTACTCATAAACCAAATACAAACTGCTGTAACCTGACCTAATTTGAATGCCGTCAAGTAGAAGAACACAGAAATAACTGTGAATTAAAAGCACAGAAGGCTCAGTGTGTACTATAACATGCAGCCTGAAAGTAAAAGGAAGCCTCAATCTTTTACATTCCAGCAGATTTCACATCAGAACACGGGCTGTGCTGTGCATGGATGTCACACAGCTGAACAAGGGAGTCACTGCAACACCCCTGAAGCTCCTTCCAGCCTAACATGTGCAGGAAGCAGAAAGAGAACTCTGGTGAAAACGGAGTTAGATGAAGTCAGACAAAACTCGTTTTTTACCTCAAAGCTCTTGCGTAGAGCATCGACCCCCAGGTAAAAGAGCATCTGCCACGTCTGCTCCTCGGCCCGCAGCTTCTGCCAGATCCGGTGCAGCCTCTCGTAGAGGTGGATGCCCAGGCAGGTCAGCACCTCCTCCTGGGCTATGTCTATTGTCTTGGCGTGCCTCTCTCTCCGTCTGCACAGGAGTTGAAGCAAAGCACAGCACTGTTAAAGCAGCTGGGAGCCAACCGAGAGATCAAAGCAGTGGCTGCCGTGTCGGTTTATGCACAGCTGCAGGTATGTTTGCATGAACAGCCTCTCGCTCTGGCTCTGCTGTGCTGCATGCAGATGCAAAATAGAAAGGACCAGGCCAAAGCCACCACTGACTGAGCTCCTGGCGGGCTCCCTGTGCTGGCAGTCTGTGCCTTCCCACCTTGGACTTCAGGAGTCACCCCATCAGTCCCTGCCCTTACCAAGAGGGAGCAGCACTTTTAATGCCAGTTTTAATGCATTCTTTTGTTTCCTAAAATTTGCATTGAGTTTACAGCAAGTATTTCACCCTCAGTTAACTGAAGTTGGATAAACACACAGAGAAGTTTCATACTTACCGTACAAAGTGAAAACGTTTCAGTATTAATCTGCTCATTATCAGTCCATTATCTCTCACAATCTGTTCAATCTGTCATCTACTGAGGGAAAATCATTACAAAAGGGTTGACCCTCCCAATTAAACAGTTGTGACTGAGCTTTAAAGGTATTGGGGTTGGAACTAGGAAGGTCCCTTTTAGGGATCTTTAATGTCCCTTCCAACCCAAACCATTCTGTGATATTGAGCTCAGAACTCTTACTTTTCACTGGGAGATTTTAAGAGGCTAGACCAGGTTCAGAAAGCACCATAACACACAAATGGCAACAAAATTAACCTGAACACTTGGCATTCGGCAGAACTGTCAACCAAGGCTGTCTTTCTATTTCGCATATTTGAACACCTCAATGGGCAAGCAGTGAACAGTGAACTAGAAGACACCGGGCAATTTCTTTCTTTAAATGCACTTTAAAGTCAAAAGCACAGATGGAGCCTCGGCTACTTCGAAGCGCCATCTCCAGAGCCTACTAATATTCACAGTCACGAGTTCATCGCGCAGCGAGGAGGCACAAAACCACTGTGGCAAAAGACATTGAAGGATAAAATAAAGAAGCAAAGCGCTAGATAGCCCACTCTAGCCAATTACATACTCATACCCTCCTGCGAACTCGGGCTCGGCCCTCCCCAGGAGGTGGGCGATGAAGTCGGTCTCGCAGCACACGTGGATGTGGCGCTCGTGGGGGCAGCAGCGCAGCCCCTCGTACAGGGCAGCACAGTAACCCTTCTCCTTGCTGCAGTCCAGCTCCCCGATCAGGATGTTGTACGCACGCAGCACCTTGTTCTTGCAGTCGGTGCAAAACCTGCGGGAAGCACAGCACGACTGTCGAGCGGGGAATCGGACCCGACTGACCCCCTGAGCTCACATGAACAGGGGCACACGGGCTTTGTGGCACTTCAAAAGGTAGAGAAGAGTAAGATTTTTGGCTGTAACTGCTGTTACAAATTCCTCCAGAGCGGCAGAGGAGGGGCAGGACTGAGCTCTGCTCTGGGGGGACCAGGGACAGCCCCCAGGGAATGGCTGGAGCTGTGTCA
>JAYRBT010000051.1:1932882-1944656 GCA_036023395.1 Myiotriccus ornatus
GAACAGGCTCCCCAGGGCAGTGGGCACAGCCCCAAGGCTGCCAGAGCTCCAGGAGGGTTTGGATGACACTCTCAGGCTCTCAGGCTCCTGGTGTGACTCTTGGGGATTGGCCTGTGCAGGGCTGAGGGTTGGGCTCGATGATCCTTGTGGGTCCCTCCCAACTCAGCATGCTCCAAAGCAAAAGGTAAGCTAATTGTTAATCTGGAGAAGTTCCTGCATGGATATGGATATGCAATTCCACCTTCATTCAAAGATCAGAAACCTAACAGTGCACAAGCTGAATCTTTAGTACAAGCCAGGGAAAAATCCCTCTCAAGGAGCACACTCCAAGTTACCTCACAGCAATTATTTAAAGCGTACTCAAGTGATAAGAAACAAGAAAAAGTTTCCTCTGTTGCCCCTGCTGTACAAGAGCAGTGTTTGTTTCCACTATGAACACCTTTAAGCATATTTTGAATTATTAGATTACTGTGCTGATAGCCAAACAAGGTTTATTTTTAACACCACGCATCCATTTTAAACGTGTGACAGCTCATGTGTGAGAAGAGCACAGTTATGAAGTCTGTTATAACTGAAATGCAACCAAATTAAGCTGATTCTGTGTTATAAGGGGAGTAACCTTCAAGAAGCTACAAAACCTCTTGCTGCATTACTCTAAAAATGCAAGTCAGACAAGCTGCTCACATTTTAGCTCGAAAAACTGGCTCTCCATGCCAGCCCTGGATGGTGTTTTCCCCTTTCCTAGTGTGTCCAGCTTGACTACACCAAGTCAAACACATTTTGCTGTGTGACACAACTATGATACCTGCCTAGTTTCTGTGGTGAAAGCAAAGAAAACAGCAATATTGCTGCAGGTTAGCAGCAGGAACGCTGCCAAAGCCGTGTTTAATGTCACAGGAGATTAAAGTTATTTTGTTTCCAAAGTGTTATTTCCACAGCAGCGCCACCCCCGCACCCATCTGTGCCCCCACAGCTCATATCAGAACCTTGAGACTGCTGGAAATGAAAACTTTTTAATCAGCACGGCAGCTACTGCACACATGCAACTATAATTTTTAGTGGCTTATTTTTGCCCTGCAAGAGAGACTTAACAGCACCAGCACTGCAAGTCATAAACAACTGGTTTAAAACAGTGATTTACAGGCAACACCCAAGCCTAAAATCTGCTTCTGAACTGGCACACACTCCCTGAAAGCCTAAGAGCATAATCCAAGAGTAGGCTACTTGTGGAAGAGTGAATGAATATACACAGTTTTAATACATTAATCCTAACCAAAATAATTCAGACAAGCAGCTACGACTTCACCCGAGGTCTCCACATCTCCCCCACCATAACCTGGAGCAACAAAGAATATTCCACCCTCTTTGTCTCATGCAGGGTCCTCTGTCACCACCAGGCTGAGATCTTCAGTTCTGAAAGGCTATCATAGGAATCCTCTGCATGTGAACACACTTATGCCTTTTTAAAACACAGATGTCTCGCTGAAAAGGAACCCTCTGTTCCCCTCACGTACCTGTGTTTTCGTAGGTAGGTTTCTAACGTTTCTAAAAGACAACTAGAGTCGATTAAAACTACTTCATCCCTGCATTCCTGGGACATGAGCTCCCACACATCCATCCAACAGCCCCTGCAAGACAATCAGAGGAGACAAAAGGCTGCACATTATCCTGGGGGGGGTTAGGAAAGAAGCAAAGCAAAGCCTCTTTGGTTTACCTGACTGCTCCCTGGGAAGGTCCATAGCAGAAAATGATGCTACACTTGCTCTCTTTCCTCCTCCTCCTGTCTTCTCTACTTTTAACTGCTTTTAATTTCTTTGTACTGAGTCTGTTACTGCTCCCTTCACTCTCACATAGTATTACCAAACATTTTTCAGACCTATAACATATATATTATGAACTAGTTATTTTTCCTAAACAAATCCTGTGAAAATGCTGCTGTGTTCCTTAATTTACTTTGAATGCTCTACAGGTTAAGCCTTAACTTCTAAGAAAGTTTGGGTCAGACATGAGATGCAAATTTTGCTGTCCGTGTTTTGATCCAGACTCATCACAACTTTTTAAAGTTACAGCTGAAAACCAGCAGTAATGTTTCAGAATATTACTTTAAGCACACTTAAGTTTTAAGACTTGTCAGATTAAGTTTCATAAGACAATTCACTAAAGTAACAAAAGAAAAAACATTAAAAAATACAAACCAAAACAAACAAAAATTCCACACATCTACCACCATTAAAAAAAAAAAAAATGAAACACCCTATATTAAATTTCAAAAGTTTGCCAGAAAAATACCAAAATAACAAAACATATTTGGATAAGCTAAAAGTACATTAGAGAGCAAAGAACAAACTTTGAACAGCATGTCATGTTTACCTACAGGCTTGTCTACAATTGACACTTTATCACTTCAGCGTAAGCTCAGGTATGGATACAGCACAGCAGGAAAATGGGAGGGAGCACCCCTGTTTCCCAACTGGAGTGTTTATTCATGCTATGTTCTCGTTTGCCACATCACAGGGCCTGCATTTCTGAGAGTTTAAAATGCTCCTGAGCCCCAAATGGCAGCGAGCAGCCATGACCCAGGGACACTGAAACTGAGGACGTCAAGCAACCCTCGAGTGGAATTAGCTGGTTACGTAACTCCCCTAATTAAACACACAATTACAACTCAAAGGCCTTTTTGTCTGCATGAAATGCCCAACAGATGCAACGCATCTGAAGGAGTTTCTGGTACAGAAGTGGAGCAGTAGCTCTGTGCTGACAAACAAGGTTTGCTCCCTGAGACAATTCCCTTGGACTCCTCCTCAGCTCAGCTGGAGTGGGTTTGTGCCACTGCAGGAAGATTGGTGTGGAGAAATACCCGTGCTGATGCACCCTGGGCACTTCTGTACAGAGCAAAGGGTTTACCTGAGCATGGGAGTGCAAGTCATGTCTCTTTAGCAAACTCCCCTGATGGCCCACGAGCCATGTCACCTGCTAAAGCCCCAAGTTTTCCTTGCAGCACAATAAAATATAATAAAATAAAATAAAATATAAAAATACTGCTCTTCCACATATTCCCTATTAATCTGCATCCAGATTTACTCCAGCATGAACTGAGGAAATAAAGGCAGCGCTCTCCTCTCTGTTCACTCAGTTTGAGAATTGTTCTGCCTTGCCAAAATGCCAACTGCAGGTTCCACCACGTGTGCTCTCACACAAAGAAGGTTAAACTTACTAAAGATAAGGAAAAAACCAAACCACACTCTCATAATCCTATGAATTTGCTTTATTAAAAAAAAAAATATATACCCCTATACCTTCATGATCTTGTGTAACATAAGCTTTAAACTAATGATATGAAAGGCCTGTAACCAAAATATAAGAAATAATTATTAGTTACCACTACGCTCAGGGAGCATGAGCAAAAGTCAAGTGTCAAATTCCACATGCCTGGTATCCCAGGGGATTTAACTAAACCCAAAGAGACTCAAATCTGCATAGAAAAATACACGTTCTGTAACTGGAAACCATCTTTCACAGGCTGTACACTCAACCAGGAGCAGAACACAACTGACTAAAAAAGGTCTCCAGCAAGCACAAGAGCCCAATTTATTGGTCATCATATTAAAAAAAAAAAACCACACCAAACCCAACAAAAAAACACCACTTCCAAAATCCACAAGATTTACAGGGAGTGTTTTTCTGGTTAACCAGTTGGCATATATGCATATTTTTCAGTGGTGTATTCAAAACATGCTGTCACATTTTGAGAAAACACATTTTATTGAGTTCCAGTTTTAACCCTGCACCCGACCACAATAAAGCCCTTGATTAACAGCTGTGCAAGGCATTTTTAATAATCCCAAGCAAAATGATGTGTATTTGTTTAGCATGTACTCTTTCACCTCCATGTGAGAAAATCTGCTGATCAATCCTTTCGGTCTAGAGCATAGAAACCAGTTTGTCTTTCCATCACAGTGCAGACAGAAGCCATCCATGCCCTGAGCATGCCCAAAACTCTTGCTGCTTCTCTTCCTCTCCCCCCAACTATTTGGGTCTGCTATAACCCAGCTAACTCTGGCAAACAGATCACAGTGTAAGAACTGATCTCAATGCTTAAAAATAAATTATTATCGATACGTCGGTCCCTTAAAATATTTGAGACTGAACAGAAACTTACCCCAAAGGTTTTGGTTTGTGTGTGTCCAGGGAGTGCAGCTGACATCTCTTGTTCTTCTTACTTTTGGGAATTGCATCAATCATGTCATTCAGTTTGGACCTATGGGAAAGAAATGTAACCAGCTTAGGATTCTGGAAAGCACTTGATCTTACATGACCTCACCCTCCAGATCTCCAGCTCCTCAGCTCTGCCCTAACCTCCCCTACTTTTCCTGCTCACTGGAGCAAGAAGAAGGAGCTGAAGCCAACTGGAAGGCCAAGGCACAGTGTGTTGAGCACTCAGTGTTTGCTCTGCTGACAGCTGAGAAACTAATGGCACTGGGGCTATTTATTGTGCTCACCAAACCCAGAAGGTTTCACTTTCTCAGGGTTACCTTTCTACCCAAGAACAGAAAGTTTTGGTGGACAGGCATTAATTGTTTTATTTTTTACATGCCAAGTAGTGAGGAAAACAATCGCTTTTCTTCCAGACATCACAAAAACTTTAAAGTGTCTGTGTCAGATTAATGGCTGATTATATTCATACTTAGAGATGCCAATATTTAGATATTGGTATCTTTTAATTGCAATCGTGGCATTGCAACTGCTGGTATGAAAGACTAAGTTCTGGGTTTGCTTTTTCCCAGTTTAGGCAATAACTAGTTTAACAAGGATATAAAAGACAAGGATGCATTCTAAGATTGAAGCCTGTGACAATTTGGTGTCCCCAGGAAGGCAGCACAGGCAAATGCAGAGACAGCAGCAGGAATGGCCTGGGCAGTCCCAGGACACTCACCCATGCACATAAAAGAGTGTATAAAGCTTCTTTGCATCAGTCATACAGCTCCGAGTCACAGAGAGCACCCCCTTTGGCCCCACTGTGAGGGGCTCCAGCGCTGGGTTCCCAGACTCCACGAGCTGGGAGAAGAGCCTTTCCACGCTGCGCCGACAGCCCACGCACGGCACCAGCTGGGAAAGGGCGCTCAGCACCTCCCGCGACGTCACCATCATGGCAATGTTCAGGTCCTGCTGCTTCAGCATGCTGTGTCTCTGAAACACAACCACACGGGCCAGCATTGGAAACAGGAACACAACATTCTCCTCCTCTTGTTTCCTCCTCCTACCGCTCCAATCAGCCAGTGCTGCTGCAGAATAAACGTCGCAGCTCCCCGCCCTGATCACGAAACCCTTTTTCTCTACCTCAGCGCAGATGTTTTAGGAAAGGGTTTCACGGGTTTTCATCTTCTACTCTGACACTCATCTTTGGCATATAGAAAGGCAATTCATTAATTCACTGGCATTTATGGAAATCAAACTTACAACCAACCTGTTCTGCTCGGACCAAGGCAATTTAACAATATTTTTCCTGGACGACTAAATGCCATTTCCCATTCCAATTCTAACAGCTGAAACTAGAGAAAGCAACACATGACAACTCAGGGTGAAACATTCTACTTCAGTAGTGAACACTCAATGTGTGCTATTCATAGAACATTAAAGACAACACCTTCTAATATTGCTGACGTCCGTAAACAATTGTAGATATGTCTCCTGGTCCCCCTGTCAAACACATCCAGGCACACATGAAAAAGCACACACTCTTCTAGCTCTTCTCACTGCTGTTTCATCAACACTGAACTGCCACTAGCACAGCTCTGCAGAAGAGAGAGTCCCTTCCTCACACACCAACACACACATTTACACCTGGGGTACCAGCACCACTGGCACCTCCCAACATCAGCTGTAAGAGCAGAATCCTGTCAGTGTATTTACTGACTGAGGGTCACTTTGCCCTGGTTGCACAAAGCACAGCTGGAACGTTTTGCCTCGGTAGTATTTTCTGTATTATTGTCACATCACACCACTCAAACACTCCCAGTGCAGAAATGCCTTGTCACAACTCCTGGGGAAAGAAGGAAAAGGCCACACAACATAAGAGAACTCATCACACCCATGGAACGTGTCAATGCATCAGCTGAAAAGAGAAAATATTTTCAGCTCCTTTTATGTAACACATTATGAAAGAAGAGCTATCACCAGGTAACATTTAAGGTTTGTGCTCCTGGAGGCAGGCCCATTAAATCATCTGACAAGCAATATCACTCTGCAATAATCCTCTTTCCTGTAATTAATGGCACCAGTGACAGCAAAGCAGGAGTGAGCTATTTCCACAACACAGCTCCCTTTGACATGCAGCACATGCCTGCACTGCTGCTCTCAAAGCACCAGTGAGGATGTGCAACTGCAGAGCAGCAACGGGGCTGTTCCTCTGGACACCAGTGGCACAGTCCTGCAGCTGCTACACGTGATCCACTGCTACAGCTGTACTTCTGTTAGTAAAGCTCCAGGGGTACCACAAAACCATCTCTCACTCCTCAGCCATATATAATGTATACACTGGCACGTGAGTTCTGTCCTGGCGCGGCACCAATCACGGCAACTCAACCTTAGGCAATGCCCACTTGCACCTGAAAAAGCAGTTCCAAACTATCTGGGGAAATAAGAATCAAAATGCATTTAGGAACTGTAGTTTCCATGATAAGTTTTCAGTCCTAACCAGACATGCAGCAATTGCCTCCTGACAGCACAAGCTGTAATAAATGCTGGGAAATCCAGGGAACAAAGGGACCCAGTGCACTTTGGTACCAACACGGGATTGCTCACAGGTGCTGACGTGTCTGAAGTCACTCCACGAGTCACAACCTCCTAGAGAAGCAAAAGCACAAACCCAAGGAAAGAGGAAAAAAAACCAGGAGCAGGTATTTACCTGAATGAACTGTTTTAATTGTGCACTGTTATTCTGGTGTCCATCGAGGTTCAGCACATTATCAGGAAATTCCATCACCATCTGTACAAAGAGAGGGGAAATAATTTCAAAAAGAGCTTTCAGAAAAAAAAAAAGCCAAACACAGAACATTAGTTGTTTTATTTTCTTGGGGGAAATAAGACAGAAATTATGTGAAGTGCTCACACTTTTAACATGATTATTGGAGCTTGGGAAAGGATAAAAGTAACTGTTTAAGATAGTAAATGTTCCAGCAAAGTAATAAATATTTCATTAATATAATGTTCTAGAGGTAGTTTATAAATGGCAACTCTTAAATTGCTGTCAGAGAGAAAGCAAAAGTTGCTAAATGGACCATCAGAATTTATATTATCTACATAACTTGAGACCCTGCTTCAGCTTTTAAAAACAACAGACTCCAGCACACTGAGATCCAAATGCATCCAAGAGCCAAACTGAATTTATAAAGCTATGAAGAAACAGCCACAATAATTTAATGACAGAGTCGACTCCTCCAAAGGCTAATTTAAAACCATATTACCCCAACAAGGTACTCCAAGGCATAGTTTGTTTTGTGTGATTGCAGCTGCGACTCTCAAGAGGCTCAGAGTAAAATGTTAAGCCTACGGAACAACGTGATTACTTGCAAGTAATTAATAATATTTCTTATCAAATTACTGAGAAACAAAGAGGGCGCTTTCTTGGGGAGGGGCAGAAATCAGTAAAATAATTTTCAGGCCAAAATCCAGCTGTGCAACTGCGGAGTAAAATGAAAGCAACTTGGAAAACATGTCAAGCCTGGCTTAGTTATGTTCTCATCCAAGCTGAGAAACAGAGAATTTGTCAATATGAATAGTGAAAGTTCACTTTAAAATCCCAAAGACAAAACGACAACTTTGGTGAATAACTAAGACTGATCAAAAGCGACTGAAACTGCCTGATACATCCCTTTTCTTCCCTCCACCTTCCCTCAGCTGTCTAGTTAAGGCAGAATTCCCTGCTGGCTGCCTAACTGCCACCCCTACCTCCAGAGAACTCACACACTCGCTCTTACAGGCTCTCAGCTTTGCTCCAAAATAAACTCCCGTTCTCTGGGGGCAGAAAGCAAGGCAGTGTTTTGATCTCCCCTGTGCCACAATCTGAGCATCAGCACAGCTGCCTTATCCTCGTGCAGGGCACCCAGTGCCAACTCCATCCTCTCATGCACTTCCCTTCCAGCCCCTCCTGCCCCTGATCCATGCACACGAAGCAGCAGCACCAGTTTTTGCTGCAGAATTACAGGTTTCCTACACTGTTAATTTGGTGTTTCTGTGGGGCATGAGCTACAAGCAAAAGTAAAAGCTCTATCTGCTAATAACAGAGGCAAGAAATAAATCTGCCTACTCCCCCCCACCTCACCTTCATCTCCCACTATCAGACAACACCCTCAGGTATTTTGTACAACAGAGCTAAGGAATCAAAGGCTAAATTAATTCATGTGTCTGCTGAGATTTTATTAAGTGGTTAAACATCAACCACCATCACACCCTGAACTGGAAGGAAAAAAAAATCCCATAATACCACATCAAATGGAATGCCTTCTAGAAATCATAAAAGCCGCTTAAGAAATGAAAAGGGTTCAATATTCAACCCTCCTTTCATTTCTAGCTGAGCCAGAAGGAGCAGAGAAGTGTGGTGGTGAACAAGCCATTGAGTATCTCCCTGCACCTCAACTGCTTGCTGAGCTACTACAAAGCTTAAGAGCACTCTGGCCGTTTACTCCTAATTTACAACCACTGATTCTAGATTTAAAGCCAAGATTAAGTCTTCCAGCTGACTAACAGACATGTTAGTCCCACTACTTTTAACATCTGTGATTTAAATGAGGTCAACAGAAGCCAGTTACTACCAATAACCACTATTTTTTTAAAGATAGTGCTGCAGATGCAAAATTCTGTTTCAAAGACAACTTCATGTCTTGTTCTAATTAAGGATTTAAAAAATAAATTATAGATGACAGACAAGGAAGCTAAGAGTTCGTTCACTTGCTTCTGCAGACTTATTTAACAAAAGCCTCCAGAAACCACCTAGAAATCCCATCACTTTGTAACAGCAATAATGGGGGGGGGGAGGAAAGGGACCCGAGATAAGATTTCTTCATGGTAAAGATGACTTGCACTTGCATAAATGCCTGTCCTCCAGATGGATACAAAACTGATTTACAGCTGGAGGAGCCTTTCAATCACAAGGATGGTGTAAAAAGCAGCAGGACAGCAACAACACAGTGCAGTTACACCGAGTTTGGGCCTGGTGTTGGAATTCCAGGACCAAACCACAAAGGGAATTTTAGGCCTGCTGAAGGCCTGTGCCTGGTATAGCTGAATTTTCTCTCCTTCTCAACTATTACACACAACAAAGGTAACGAGAGCATAGCAAGTCTATGACATAAGGTAATGGGTAATTTCTACTAGGGAGTCCAAGGAAAATGAAATAAAGAGAGAGAAATCCAAGAGCTCAAAACTCCATGGGAAATGAAAGGGCAAAATAACTTAATAGGCGTGGTCAAGACACCCAAACCCACAAACTTATACTATTCCTGCACAGTGCTGGGTTTTCCAGGTCATAAATCCCTTTAGGACAGATGGATACTGTTCTGGACAACTTCAGGGGAAACTTTGCCTCATGCATAAGCACAGTTAACAGAGATGACATAAAGCCAAAAACAGTGATGATGTTTGGTGTATTAATAATATGCCACCATTCAAATGATCAAAACTAAAATGCAGCAAAGATCCTTTCTTCAGATGCAGCAAAACCAGATGAGGTCAAGATAGATAATTTTTAATAGTGGGATGGAGGGCAAAGGACTGTCTGAAGATACTCAGTTGGATGGAAGAATCCCTGAATGATTTGGGTTGGAAAGACCTTAAAGATCACCCAATTCTAACCCCCTGCAAGGAGCAGGGACACCTTCCACCAGAAATTACATTACAGAGTTGCCCAAGTTAGCTGATATAAAACTCAGCGATTCTTCCATACTAAACACGAGATCAGGAATTTAAAGCACCCACATTTTATACCATTTAAAATAACACCAGGTACTGTCACGCTGACAGCAAGAGAAATCAAATACAAATAATTAAGATACCAAATTACACTACCTAAGTGCAATATTATTTCCTACCCACTATTTTCATGCCTTAAAAATTAAAACAAACAACTGGCTAGTCAGAGAATTTTTTTCACTTTGCTACGTGTTCCCTTACGATGCAATTTCTGAGCCTTCCTCTAAACATAGGAGACGGAGGATCAGAAAGCCTCCAAGCTGCATTTAGCTCATTTTTCCACTGAATATTCTGGAAAAAGCAAAAAACACCATGTTTTCCAATTCAGAAAAACACACTGAAATGGGTAACTCTCTCAGATACCGCAGACACAGCAGCATGCTCAATAACCCTGACTTTAAGGCAAAGGTTTCACGATCACCTTTAGCCTTTTCTCGCCTATTCAGGAGCAGAGTAACCACGCAGTTCTAAGCTGGGCTTTCACGTTAACATGGCTCCCTTCCTCCTCGGCTGGAAAATGGCTTTGCTCCACCTCTGGGCTCGACACACGCCGGTGGCTCCAGCACGAGTTGTGCCCAGGCCCCAGCGCGGCACCAAGTCCGTCGTTCCGCGGCCTGCCCTCCTCGGGGGCCGCGGATCAGATGAAAAAAACACACGAGTTGCCACACGCAGCGCAGTCAGCGCCGAGCGTCGCAAAGTCCCCGCGATTAACGAGGGGCCAGCGCGGCGCGGCCGGGGCCGGGGCGAGGAGGAGGAAGGCCTGGCCCGGGCACTGCAACACGCGGGGCGGCCCCGGCGGGCACTCACCGTGAGGGTGTCATCGATGTACAGCGGGATCTGCCTCTTCTCGAAGGGGAATTCCTCCTCGCCGTCCCGGCACACCGCCACCAGCCGCGCCATCGCTGCCGCCGCTTCCTCCTCCCCGCTGTGCCGCCGCCGCCGCTGCTGCTGCTGCTGCCTGCGAGCGGCCCAGCCCCGGAGTAAACACCCAGCGCGCTCCCCCGCCACACTTTCACCACCTCCGCACACGCACAGACACAGCCTGCGCTCCGCATCGCCTGATTCAACACGGCCCGGCCCGCCCCGGCCGCCGGGCGGCTCCGGCACGGGCAGGCACGGGACACGGGGCGACGGGGAGGGATCGGGGGACGGAGACCCAGCTGGGGGGGGTGGAGAGGCGGCGATGGAGCCCGAGGGGGGATGGAAACCCAGCGAGGGAGACGGAGCCCAGTTAAGGAGGATGAAGCCGGGGGGAGCTGGAAACGCCGTGGGGCAGATGGAGACCCGGCTGGGGGTGATGGAGCCAGCCGGGGGGAGATGGGGACCCGGTGGGGTACATGTAGCCCGGCTGGGGCGGGTGGAACCGGGCTGAGGGGGATGGAAGCCCGGTGGGTGAGATGGAGACCCGGCGGCAGAATGGAACCCAGCTGGGGGGGATGGAGCCCGGCTGGCGGGGACGGAGACCAACAGGGGGGAGATGGGAGTCGGCCGCGGGGGAGAGATGGACCCCGCAGGGGGGGAGAGGGAGACTGGTCGGGGGAGAGGAAGCCCCGCGGGGTGATGGAGCGCTAGGGGGCCACGGAGCCCGGGGGGGAGGGCAGGCAGGAGATGGAGCCACCGCCCCCCGCCCGCCACCGGCCCAGCGCGGCCGGCGGGACCCGCCCAGCCCGGCCCGGCCCGGCGCGGCCCTGCGGCTCCTCCGCACCCCCGGCCCGGGCAGCGGGAGCCGCCACCACGCCCGGCGCTGCCCCCGGGGCGCCCCGCCCCGCCGCCGCCCCGCGGTGCCGCCGCGCCCCCACCCCGTCCGA
>JAYRBT010000051.1:1951582-1969802 GCA_036023395.1 Myiotriccus ornatus
TCCGCTCCTGCCCCGGCTCCGCTCCTGCCCCGGCTCCGCTCCAGCCCCGGCTCCGCTCCAGCCCCGGCTCCGCTCCTGCCCCGGCTCCGCTCCAGCCCCGGCTCCGCTCCTTGCCCGGCGGCACCGCGGGCCCGGCGGCAGCGACCTTGGGCTCCCGGCACCCGCAGGGACCGCGATCCCCCCATCCCCCGGCATCCCGCACCGCCACAAGGGTGCCCCGCGGGAAACAGGGTTGCACCGGCGGGATTGGGGATGGGGATCCCGAGCGTCTGCTCGGGGATCGAACCTGGCGCTAAGTGGTGTTTTCATGCCGGGTAGGAACGGAATAAGGAATGGAATAGGAATAGAGAATAGAATATAATATAATATGATGGAATAGATAAATAGAATTAGAACAGAATATTATATATTAGAATATAATTAAAATAGAATATCATATAGTGGAATTGGAATAGAATATAATATAATTAAAATAGACTATAATAGAATAGAATTGGAATAGAATTAAAATTAGAATAGAATTAGAAATAGAATTAGAATTAGAAATAGAATTAGAATTAGAAATAGAAATAGAATTAGAAATGGAGTGGAAGTAATGGCAGTTTCGGGTGCTGGAAGGACAGAAGTCTTCCTGGCTCTGTGACTGGAATCTCTGTGTTTACCACAGAAATCCAAAGGGCTTGACTCACCTTGGGCTGGCTCCACAGTTTTCCAGAGGAAGCAGGAAGGGGACAGCAGCCTATCTCGTTTCTGCTGCAGTACAAACTTCTCTGAGTCACAGCCTTTCCAAAAGTACTGGCTGCTCCGATGCCGTCAGACCACAAATCTTTCCTGTTTGTCCAAACTGGAGGAATTTAAGAAAAAGTTGCAATTTCTTGCCCAGAAGCCTTGCTTTAGTAATTCAAGAGAAACAAAGCATTTTATTCCTGGTGTAAGGAAAGATTCATTATTCTCTCCAAATCAGCTCTGTTTGCAGGGGCAGCAGAACATGTGACCGTCCCTGATAGTCTGGGTAGGCTTCCAAATGTTGCTTGGTCCCACTGGGGTCAGTAACTCTGCCTGAAGCCTTTGGGCTTTGCCTCTGGAGAACGACGTGTCCAGAGTTATTTGGTTCAAAATGCCTTTTTATTTTTTCTTATCTAAGGATCCTTCAATGTGATTTGAATGAAGTATCCTAAAGTCAGGCTCCTCTCCAGCATTCCCATCCACAGGCCTGGACAAGATGCCAAAGCAGGTAAAGAGAAAATGAGGAATTGTGTGTGCTAATTAAATTTTACTGCCAGGAAAGAATTCTTGGCTTATTTCCATGCAGTCAAGATTAGGTAACTGCTAATAAATATTCACCCCTACTTCATGAATTGACTGGACTGTTTACTGTGGGTTTGAGCTGTGCTACCAACAGCAGGCAGGGATCTTTGCTGTGCCCTTGGCTTTAGCAGGGCAGGTGCTAATGCAGGTACCAAGCACATCCTTAAGGGTATTTATTCCCTTCTTCGTTTTCTTATCTAACCTCTCCTTTCCCTGGAAATGACAAACAGGACCTGGAATTTCTCTTTTAGTTTTCCATTATGTTTGTACAATAACTGTGTCCTTCCAGACAGTATTGTCAAGGGCACGGGAGCCCAGAGGAACTGAACAGTGATTCAAAGGGGATAAATCTTCAGCTTAAAGCAGGCTAGCTCTTCCAGCACCACCATTTCTGTCCCCTGGCTGTGGTGTGTGCGCCCTGTGCTCTGAAAATGAAAGTTCCTGCTGGGAAAAGTGCAGTTGTGTTGGTCCACAGTTGGACGTGGGAGCAGTAGAAGAGCTGGAATAGTGGATGAGGTGAAAGTCCAGCTGGATTCAGCCTTTGACTGGTGCTGATCTGACACCCCCTCCAGGAAAATGGCCAAAAAGGAGATTCTCTCATCCAGAATGACCTCAATGAATCATTTGAAGAAGAAGTTAGAGCCTTCCTCAGTGATGAAGAGAAACTGCACCTTTTTGATGACCTCACGAAAGTTAATCCAGTGACAACTATGACAGGTAGGAGCAGCCAGGGGAGGATCTTCCAGGGAATCACTTTCCCTGGCTACTGATCTGGGGTAGTTCCTGCTCTCATTGCATTAATACTGCCATGAACACAGTAGTTAAAGATTCAAAGCCTATTAAAGCCTGTTCTGAGCCTTGGAAAGTCACACTTAGCACGCTCTGCAGGCAGAGCTCACATGGGTGGTGTTGGTCCAGGCAGCAAGGTGTGAGTTAACACAACTGAAGGACTCCTGCAGGACCTTGGCATTGCAGTTTGGTGTTACCTGAACACACCAGAAAACAAGCTCTAACTTACATTCCAAATATAGCCATGAAATTGGTCTTAAAAAGTAAATTCCTCCCTCAACTTTTAAAGATGATGCTGTTAGAAGAAGCTAAGGCCTGTTCCTAGCAGAGATGGGGAGTCCTTGCCTGTTTGTTCTGCAAGGGAACAGACTTGCCCTCTAGGACTGTGTGAAACTCCATAAAAGCAGTGGATTTATTGAAGGGAATAGCAGATCCCTTAAGATTTTTACAAATAGGGGCAACTCTTGAAGACATCGTTATGTACATTAGACCCATGTCTCTGTCTTGGTCACCTCATTCTCTGTTAAACCTAATAGGTAACGTACCTGAAGGTTTTTGTTCCAAACAGGCTCAGGATGAATCAAAGACACTTTGCAGAAGGTGCTAACAGAAGGTGTGTTTTTCAGTTCTGAAATGCCTTCAAGCAAGATACAGAGTCAACTTGTTTTACACCAATGCTGGCTGCAGCCTCGTGGCTTTAAACCCATTCCAGCCTTTCTCCTGCCTCTACTCCCCCGAGCTCATGAGAGAGTACCATGCTGCACTTCGTCCTCAGGTAATGCTTGTGTTTGAAATAACTGTCTCTCTGCAGAACCCAGATGTCAAGCTCCTCAAAATCTGTATGAGCACAACACTCCTAAAAGCTGAAACCCATTTCTAGTGAAATATTAGTTCTGTGAAAAGAGCAGTGCTGTTTTGAGGTAAATGGGAGATGACCTTTACTATCCATTGCTGTTGAGCTGTGCAATTACTGTTCTCTTAAACCTGAATATTCTCTTTCACTGCCAGGATTTAAAACCTCACATCTTTGCGGTGGCTGAGCAAACCTACAGAAACGTCCAAAACCAGATGGAGCCCGTGAACCAGTCCATCATTGTGAGTGGAGAAAGTGGGGCTGGCAAGGTAAGAAAATCTCTTTTTTATGACACTGCTCTTAAGTTTTGAGATCTGCCAGTGCCTTGTAGTGCAGAGCATTGCAGTGAAGGAGCAGAGATGAATTAAAACCCCCTCTGATGGAGCACGTAGCCAGTCTGCTCCAGTGTGACTCTCTTGAAATATGTGTGAAGCATTAAGTGATTGCTGCAGTTAAACACACTCTGCTTAATATAGCTGCTCTTCAGGTGACATCTGCCATTTCTGGGAGGGCTGAGTTTGAATCATTCAACAGGAACTGCACCTGAGTTTGTCTGGTCTGTCCAGGAGCTCGTGTGGTTCTCAGCAAACCCTGTGTAGAGACTTAGAGGGAGCAGAGAGTTCAGAGCCTGTCCTGGGCCCTCCTGTGATGGCCCTTCCCTGCTCAGGATAGCATTGAGAGTATTTTTAAAGCCTGAGAACAAAATGATTTGCTGGGTATTAATGACTCAAAATCCATTTATATTCCCTTCATCTTAAGACGCTGGTAATTCTAGCTGAGCTTCCAGATGGTGACATCTCAATGAAGCTGCCATTCAGCAAAGCACTCCCACTCCAGCAGCCTTTCAGTGTGTGCCTGTGGCACAGAGCTTGCACTGAGGCAGAGCTGTCAGCCTGACACAGTTACTCTCTTTAGCCTCACCAGCAGCTGCACACTGTGTTTCCAGCAGCCAGCACTGCTCACTGACTGACACAACTGATAACACGGGACAAACAAGGCCCTATTGTCCAGCCTCTCTCTTGCAGACCTGGACCTCTCGCTGCCTTATGAAGTTCTATGCCTCTGTTGCTGCTTCAGCTGTCTGCCCAAAAGGCAGTGAAACTGTGGAAAGGATAGAGAGGAGAGTGTTGGACTCCAACCCTGTCATGGAAGCATTTGGTAAATGAGGCTTTTTTTACAGCAAAAAGCAGTAATGGCCACTGTGGGAATTTTCTTTGTTAATACGCAAATCTAAGCTATGTCTTGGTCCTCTCCTTAAAAGTAAACTCTCAAAATCACCCTTAGTATGTGTATGTCCTGCATGGGAGAGTGGAACCACTCTGATCATTGTGTCCCTGGCAATTCCCCAGGCAACGCGTGCACCCTGCGGAATAACAACAGCAGCCGCTTTGGGAAGTACATCCAGCTCCAGCTAGACAGGTAACAGCCACTCTGTAAACCCACTGTCTGGTTCCTTTAAACCTTCACAAGCCTGTTGCTGAAGTCTGCCACAGAATATTTGACCTGCCTTTAGAGTGTATCTTGCTTTGCTGGAAGTTTACACTGTTATTATTTCCCTTCTTGCTTCTGCAAGCTCTCCCCCTGATCTCTGAAACAGAGCAGTGGAAGAACAGAGATGCAGTTAAGAACTCTGAATGAAATAGGAAATTAGGCTTGCACAAAACTGAAGGTGAACTGCAAAGCATTCACAGTCGGTGTCATAAAACACAGCACCTGCTGGATTCTATGAAGAGGTTTTGCTGAAATCTTTGCTCTTTCTCCCCCTCTAGATTCCACCATCTGAGCAGTGCTTCCATTCAGACTTTCCTTTTGGAGAAGACCAGAGTTGCCTATCAGGCCCCCAATGAAAGAAACTTTCATATTTTTTATCAGGTTTGCCTTCAGTTAATTTTGCTGCATATTTCTGACAAACAGTGGGATGAAATCACCAGATTTAGCACAGTTGCAACTTTTAATAATTAACAGTTTCCCTGTCTGCCAGGCTTCCAAATGAAATCACCCTCCCAGTATGTTATTCTTCCTTGTCTGTGAGCTGTAAATACCAAAGGCACAATTCAATCTTTACCTTGTTTTCTGCCTCCAGATCACCAAAGGTGCTACTGCAGAGGAGAGGCTGGAGTGGAACCTTCCAGAAGGGGCTGAGTACCGCTGGCTGCCAAATTCTGAAAGAAACTTGGATGGTAAAGGTGAGTTTCACTGTCCATTAATAACAGCTGGAACTTTCCAGGAAGGCAGGCAAAAATATGTCCTGTTCAACCCCCTGACCCAGGGCCACCTGCATCAGGGGGATTCTTCTGAAGTTTCTTTTTGCACTATAAAGTCTTAAAACTCAGCCTGGCCTAAAGCAGCTGTTTCTGGCTGGTGAATTTGCATCTCTGGGGCTGTGTTTTGAAACTGTCTTGTTTTTTGGATGTGCTTCAGCACCTGCTGCCTCGCTGGAGAGCCACAGAGGCAGCACTGAGTCAGGGACCGGCTTCTCCAGCCTGTACTGTGGGATTTACCCAAACTGCATCTGGCTCCCTTGCTGTCCTGTGGCAGTCCCAGCTGTGCAGTGTCCTGCCTGCCCGTGTTTGTGTGCATGGCTTTGTTTTAACCAGCCCTTGTTTGGCTTTGCAGAGGACAGCTTCGAGGTGACCAGAGCTGCCATGTGTCACCTGGGCATCGACCGCTCCGCGCAGAGCGATGTTTTCAAGGTCAGGTACAGAGCGGGGACACCACGAGGCTGCTCAGGGTGTTTGGAGAGTCCTCCTGGTGTGGGATTGCTGCACAGCACGGGCTGGATGGTGCTCCTGCAGCAACACGTCAGGCTGCACAGCCAAATCTTAGATCCTAACTCAAAGCCTCCACCTGTGAACTGCAGTTGTCCTTCAGGAACTGCAGCACTAGGGATTCACACAGAAGCTTGGAATCTGCTTGCTTCTTTCTGTGCAGAAATGTTTTGACTTGTCCTGTTGCTGGGGCTAAAGGAAGGCTCAGAGGACACTTGGAGGGGAGCTGTTTTAAAAACCTCAGTTATTACGTTTCAGGTATTATCAGGCCTCCTCCACCTTGGGAACGTCCAATTCTCTAACCCAGTGGATGAATCTCAGCCTTGTGAACTAGAAGACAAAACCAAAGGTGAGGCAACAACCATGCCATGCTCCAGGGAGTCCCGTTATCTCAGTGCAGATGCCTGATGGAAAGGATTACTGCACCCTTCTGCTGATACAGATTATCAAGGTCACGAGCAACCCAAAATTTAAGCTTATTTTTGTGAGTAAACAAAACTCTAATGCTCCCCTGCTGTGAGAGACAATATCCTTCTGTGACAGGTCAGGGCAACTTCAGCACCAGTCAGTCACTTCAGCAGGATTATTGGCAGAACTGTGACTCTTGATTGTAATCTTACCCTGACATCACAGCACTTGCAGAAATCTGACCCAGGGCTTTTAACATCAAAGCTTTGAAGTTTTCATGGTAAAGCCTTAAACTGAGTACCAGATAATCTGTCAAATTGCAGCATACATGTAGGTGGTTCTGCATGTCTTTAGGAGGCTTGTGGGTCTGGTTTTCCTTCAGAACCAAAACTGTCCTGAACAGTGAAGATTCCTCCTATGATTTCACAAGCTCTGAATTCACACTATTCAATATTAAATCGTTTTTCATACAGCTCAGCTTAGCAAGATCTTAAATGCTTTGTTAGCAAATACTCATTGTTCTACATGTTCTGTTTTTCTCCTTGTTTTTTTCTGTCCATGACTGATTTGTCTGCCTGGATTTCAAGGTCTCTGCTCAAAAAAGGTGAACGAGTAACAAAGACTAGAGAGACTCTATCAAATGCCAACTTCAGTGTGACAAACTTCAGAATTGCTTGGTATTGGTTCATTTTAAACAGAGTACCTGAAATTCTAGGGGAACTCTACATCCAAATTAAGAGTCTGGTCCTGCAAAACCTGCTGCCCAGTTTGGGTAAAAAGATCCAAAATCCACATTAAAGTTGGTCAGCTCATGGAAGTGTCATTTTCCTACACTAGAGACCTTCCACAGCTTAAAGGACCTGCATGCAGCTGACCTGGCACTGTTTGTTCTCCTGAACAAGGGTTTGTGAAGACCACTGGAGATCTGCTGAAGATCCCTGTGGAGGAACTACTGGAATCACTAAGAATTCGGACAATAACTGCTGGGAAACAACAGCAGGTGTTCAAGAAGCCCTGCTCCAGGGCTGAGTGTGAGACCAGGAGGGACTGCCTGGCCAAAGTCATCTATGCCAGGTACAGACCTGCCAGTCCATGGCGCTTTTGGGAGGGGATTCCCTTCCCCTGACCTTCTGCTTGGATTCCATAACTGTTACCCTTCCCCTCTCAACACACCTTCATTCTGCTGCACACTGACAGTGCTGACAGAGAATCCTTCAGTGCTGCTGTTTCATGGCAGAGCTTTCTGCTCCTTCCAAGTGACACCAGTGGGAGCAGCAGGAACAGAACACTGCCCTGCAGGCAGCTTCCAACTAATCCCACTGTCATTGCAGATTGTTTGAATGGCTCGTTCTGGTCATCAATGAAAGCATCTACGCAGATCCATCGGTGTGGACCAGCTTCATAGGTATGGATATTCCATAGTCCACCTGGTTTAACCTAAAGTCCTTCAAGCTACCCCTAGACTAAAACTCACTGTTCTTCCCACGTTCCTTCCAGGCCTGTTGGATGTTTATGGTTTTGAAGCCTTCCCTGAAAACAACTTGGAGCAGCTCTGTATTAACTATGCCAACGAGAAACTGCAGCAGCACTTTGTAGCACACTACCTGAAGGCACAGCAGGTGAGACCCCACTAAGAGGAAAAAAAAGAAAAATCTAATTTTAAAACAGCATCTTTTGTCACTTCAACTGTATTTCTGTGCCTCTGGTCAGAATGCAACCTTCAGTCAGTCAGCAGTGCCACAGAAAGCAGTGGGAGGTAAGAGTGGCTTTGTAAAGAGGAGAGTGTGGGGCAGTTGGTGGAATGTCACAGCTTTCTGTCTTGGGGACTGCTAATCACACACAGTGTGCATCAGCTTTGGGGCTTCACTGAGAATGCCCACAGACCGTGTGGTTTCACACTAGAGGAGGGATTTGCACCACACCAAAGACTCTGCTGGTCACACACTGCTAATTCCAGTTCTCCTGAGTGCTCTGGGGGGCACAGAGTCCCTTCCAGGGCTGCTCCAATCCCCCCACAGTGCAGCTCCATTACCACATTGCTCTTTGCTGCAGTCTGGGAAATTATTTTCTTTATGGCACCAGCACACTGGCACCTCCTGCCTCCCAGCATGGCTTTGTCAATTTGTTCAGGAGATAAGTATTCCTCTGACCAGAGTTTGTGCTTTGACATTCCCAGGCCTTTTTCCCTGCCTGCCCTCGTCACTGTGCCAGGGGTTAATGGTCAGTGAAGATGGAAACCAAGTTCAAGCACACAATTACTTGCCTTGAAACTGCTCCATGACCTCTGTTTACTGCTCCCCTCCCAGCCACTGCCTGCCCTCTTACCTCTGCCTCTGGCTAGGGCCCAAACCACTTAAATGCCATTAGTGGCTGTGCTGAGCAAGCTTTTGGCAGGAGACTTTTAAAATAACTGCCCAGAGCTTGAGCTTGTTAAACACTCCTGACAGTCTGTCCTGTAATTCAGCATAAATATTGTACAGATTATTCCAGCTAATATCTTTCTGTACTTCCTCTTGGATCAGGCTTTAAAAGGAGCCCAGTTAGTAAAGCCTGGCTCACAGTGGTTGGGTTAGGGCTGTGTCCCAGCCTAAGGAAGGAGTTCTGCACGTTCCTTGCCCTTCAGGGCAAATCTCAGCACAGCCAGGACAGGCTTTGTGTGACTGTAGCCTCTGTTTACTCTCTAAATCAGCCTTGCAGCTCACTCTGATAAATCTGTGAGGCTCCCAAATACTCAGACAAATTGTTCCAGCAGGATCTGATCCACACTCAAAAGCCACCTGGGCAAGAAAATCCTCATTTTTTTTTTTTTTTTCTCAACTTGCTCTTAAACTCGAGCTGGGCTTTGGATGAGCAGCTGAGCTGGAATTAACTCATTAAACATTAACTGCATCAACTGCACAAGACACAGTTCCAGGCTCTGGTGCCCTCTGCTGCAGGATAATCCTTTCCCTCTTCCCTCAGGAAGAATATGCAGCTGAAGGCTTGCAGTGGTCATTCATAAACTACCAGGATAACCAGAACTGCCTTGATCTCATAGAGGGAAATCCTCTCAGCATTTTTTCCTTGCTGAACGAGGTAAGTGTGACCTAAACCCTGAATTTTTTTGGCCTAGTTTCCTGCCTTTGTCCCACACCACCAAAGAAAACATGAACACTCCACTAGCAGAAAACTTGCCAGCTATACAATTTCTGCAGAGCTCTGCTTTCAGAATAATCACAGCACTGCTCCCTCATATTCTGAGTATCCTTCTGCCTCTGATCTGGGATGTTCTGATTCAACCCCACAGCACTTCAGGGCTTGCATAGTGTAAAAGCAAAATGGCTGTGACTTTAAATTAAAGAGGGTTTAGAGTCAGTTCTTTATGGCAGAGGAGAGATGCTGCAAGCCTGTCTTGTTTGCAGGAGTGTCGCCTGAACAGACCCTCCAACACCCACCTGTTCCAGACTCGGATTGAGAAAGGCCTGTCTAGTAACCAGTGTTTGAGTCGAGACAGGTTCAGTAAGAAGCCCAACTTCATCATTTCACATTATGCTGGCAAAGTCTGCTACCAGCTGGCAGCAATGGTGGAGAAAAACAAGGTAGGTGTTTTCAGAAAGAGCTGTTAAATCTCACAGACCAGAGGGGATTTCGATCAAAGCACTGCTAACCAGCCCGTTCAGGGATGTGTGCTGGGTGTACATACCTTGCTCCAGATAAATCCTCCAGGCCATGGAAAGCTGGGTAATGTTCTTGGACTGGTTTTCAGTCCATCACTGGCACAAACAGTTGCTTTTGTTAGACCTTTCAGCTGAGGATTAAGTGGGCCATCACCAAATCAGGGCCTCTCCCGTTCCTGGGAGATGCAGAACTGGTAATGGCATCAGGGCTTTTTTATAACCATGAGCAGAGTGCTTCATTTCCCCTAAAAAAATCAGGTAAGTTTATGAGAAACAAGAGCATGGACTTTCCTGGAAATTCTGGAAGAATTCAAATTTTGGCCTCGTTGTGCCATCAGGGAATAAGTAAAATAGGTGATGCAATAAAACACCATCTCCTAATTAAAAGGAATGTTTCTAACAGACTTTCTAATGTTTGCTGCAGACTGTCCTTTTAAACCAGTTCTGGCTCACTTGAGCTGTGCAACAAGAACAATGTTGGGAGCAGTCACACATTTGACAGGATCTGCTAAATATTCAGGCAGACATTGTTTTCTGTTCCCAAATCTGACTGTGAATGAATGGACGTGGTCAGATTTGGAACTGCAGCTGTGGTTAAATCAAAGTTGGCATCAGCAATGCTGTTCCCTCTATTTTTGTGGAGTTTTTAGCCATTTGCAGAGGTGGCAGTGTCTGCCCAAGTCCACATTCTAACACATATTGTCTGTGTTTGCAGGATGCTGTTCCACCAGAGCTGCTCCATGTTTTGCAGAACTCCAAGGACTCTTTGCTTCAAAAATTATTTCCTGTGACAGAAAACAACCAGAATAACATCAAAACCCAGAACAGAGCACCTGTTGTTACAGTGGTGTCCAAGTTCAAGGTACATCTTATTCGGCTTCCTGCTTTCTCCTGCTGCCTTCGTGACTAGATGAGAAAACAGGAGCTGGATGAAGATCAGTAAATGATGTAAAAATGAAACAGCTGTAAAACAGAAACAGCTTCAGACTCCTGATATTGTCTGGGTCTTAACTCCCTCTGATTTTACCTTTCACAGCTGGGCACCTGCCTTTTTGAGGCTTCTTCTTACCTGTTCCTCTTGGGGGTTCACATCAACAGATGGCTCTGCTATAATTTTGGAAACTTTCTGAATTTACCATCAGCAGTTCGATAAAAGCACCCACAGAGTGGATTTTTTTGCTCAAGTTGTCCCTGTAGAATTGCTCTAACACTGAGTCTGTAAAGCCATCCTTGCCAAAAACAGCTCCCTGGGTTTGATAGAAGACCCCTGATGAGCTGAGCTCCCTGTGGAGGAGTTGTCCCTAATCCATCCCCTGCTTGTTTTGTGCAGAGCTCCCTTGAACACCTCATGCAGATTTTGAACAGGACCACGCCCCATTACATCCGCTGCATCAAGCCCAACGCTGACTGCAAGGCAATGACTTTTAAAAGAGAGGAGGTAACTTTTCCAAAGCCTTTGCTCCCTGAGAAGCCTCCTGGAGACACTGTGGGGCTTTGCATTGGGTTTCTTATGATCTTGAGTCACTTGCAAAGCTCCTCTCACAGCACATTTTGAAATAGCTGCTTCCCCTTTGAGGCTGCCCTCACACAGATGAGGGTGTTCTGAGTGCTCTGCAGCCCTGGGCACACAGGGATCTTCCAAACCAAACTTTGCTTGCTCCTGGAGTGCAGGACAAGTTGGGTGAGGTCAGCTGAGGACTTTGGGAGCAGAGCTGTAACTAGAGACCCTCATCTGATGGGCAAACAAGCAGCTGGAGGGTTGCTGCCTTGACTTTAATCACTGATAGAATTTGCTGAGTGCACAATAGTGTTAAAATAATAAAGTAGTATTCAAATATCCCCACTGGCTTTTCACGTGCTGCTGCACTCGGCCAGTCAGGGGGTGGAAACCACAAGAAGGGCAGCTCCCACAGACAGTGTCACCTAAACCATCCCAATTTATGCCTCAGGTTCTCAGCCAGCTTCAGGCATGTGGAATAGTCGAAGCCATCACCATCAGTGCAGCAGGATTCCCTGTCAGGTGAGTCCAAACTCCTGGAGCATAACCCACTTCTGCAGCAATTAGTGGCACGTTAGTTATTCAGAAGAGCTCGTAAGCAGGAAACCCAAATATTTTGCACTTTGTTTTAGGCCTCAAAACTACTGATGCTTTCCAAGCTGTCTGAGAGCTCAGTCCCTTTCCAGTCTGAGAAGCTGGGGAAGAGATGTTTTGATGTGGACTGTTACGTACTCAAACTTTTCTAACTGATCGTGGCTTCACAGTAACATTTTTAGCAGTTAAATCATAAATGGCATTTTATCTAAGTGTAGTCACCTCAGAGCTGAGCATCTCATCACAGCCTTGCTGGGCTTTCTCCACCAGCTTTAGAGGGTGCAGAGCAAGGCCTGAGATAGCCACTGATGGGGTGAAGCTCATCATTGTCATATCCAAGCACAGCTCCTGCCCAGTCTTTGCCACAGGCACTACTGGAAGTTGGTACTTTCTTGCCTGTTGGTGACTCTTTAGGCATCAGTCTGTTTGCTTTCCCTGCACTGGATCTGTGAAGCCATTCTGCAGTTTTCACCCCCAAAGGGTAAGTTCTTTGCCACAGGAGTGACTCTTTCCTGGAATTCCCTGTGTGTTTGTCTGCCAGGATCCCTTTCCAGCGTTTCACTGAGCGCTACGAAATCCTGAGACAGTCCTGTGGGCCCAGTAAAACAAGAGTGTGTGATAAAAGCAACTCTCACACTGCTGAGGAAAAAGGTATGTTTGTGCAGGTAATCCCTCTGCCATCAAGCAAAATTATCACTGCATCCATTTGGTATTGCACAGATCTGGTGATTACTGTATTCAGAGGGACACCCCTGTTCTCAAATCCTTCTCTAATCTGTCACCAGCTGGAGTTTCTCATTTCCCTAATACTTACAGCAGGCTCTTTTTAAAATCTTACCTCTTACTGCTGGTTTTCTGTGTTCCTCTTGGCTGGAACAACTGCAGTTACAGTGGTGTCTGAGGTTCCCCCCACCCAATATCATTTGATTTAGAGTTGGTTCTTTAGTAGACTTGAAAGCCTCTTACCTTTTGGCTCATGTTCCTTCTCCTTCCTTTCTTTTTTTCCCTCCTTTGCTTCCTTGCTGAATCGCTGACCTTCCAGCTTACCTGGACTCTGCTGCTTCTTCCACCTTTTGCAAACTTCTCCTTTTCTAAGCAAGAGCGAGGATGGACTTTAAAAACCACAACCCAAACCCCACAACCCCGTCTACGAGGTAATGCCTTTGCTATGAACCCCTAGAAGGAGGAGCTCATCAGGAGGTTACATTTAATACTGAAAGTTCCTGCAACCCCCTTCTCTCTTCCAAATTAATCCCACCTTCACCCAGTGGGTCTGTTCCATAACCAGTAGGAAGCAGGACCAGTAAGTACCAGCCTGTTCAGGTAAGTGAAATGTCTGGATATCCATTCACCGGCTGGAAATGAAGGAAGTACAGGCTGGAAAATCACTTACACAGTGTATCTTTCCCCCTCAATTACAAACCCATTAGCTGCAAACCCTCTCTGTGATAGGTTCTTAGTCCTTATTATCTTTAGGGGGTAATAAGCTGCAAACAAAGCAAAACAAATTTCCCAAACACGGGGATAAGCTTTGGGTTGCCTTACCAGCCCGGCCCCAGGAACACCATCATAGGCACCAGATGTCTTCCTGTAGGCAAGAATTGCTCCTATTTGTTTTCAGTACCTTAAAATGCTCTCATCTCCTTAGAAATATTTATAGCAGAAAAGCAAACAGTATCCAGGATGGAATGATACAAAGCCCATTGCAGGAACTCCTGCAGCACTGCCTTGATCTCTTCCAAGGACAGCTCTGAGCTAAGTCTATTTCCAGTTAGATTCATCTGGCCAACCTGTTTGTCTCATGATGTAAAAAGCTGTGCGCTGTGTCCCAGAAATGGTTTTAATAACCTCTAATTGCTGCAGTAAATTCTGCTCAGTACGTGACCCCGTAGCTGCTTCCGATGCCCTGGGAAAGTTGGAGAATTGTGGAGAGTTATTTCCCCTCCTGCACCTTTCAGTACATTAAGGCTGAGTCCAGTTCTTGTTTTTGTTCTTTGTTCCCACTTGAAACACCCCACAGTGGTTTTCTGGTTGCTGGCACCTGGTGAAATCTGTGCTGTCCCATTTTACCCCAAAGCACAGTGAGATGAGTGCCCTCAGCCATCACCTCCTCCCCTCTTGCTGGAGGTTTTCCCCCACTAGATGGCCCAGAAGTCTCAGAGTAAAGACAAATCCTTGGTCCTGATTACCAAGTCTTGTGACTCCTGCTCCTCGGTGCTTCATTTCCAGGCGAGAATGCAGTGATGGAGGAGGACAAAGCATCACGTTCTGCTGCTCTTGAGATCCTTCAGAACGTTGTTACGGGACAAACCACTGCTGAGCAAACAGGGAGTGGAGCAGGAACCCCCTCAGTGTACTGTGGGAAGACCAAAGTATTCCTGGCCAGTTCTGTGGTAAGTTGGCTGACAATTCTGGAGCTCACCTGCCTAATGGGGATTCTGGCACAGGGATCACCAGGGTGGGGGCAATGCTCCCGCCAAGCCAGTGTGACCAGAATTGGGCATTTTCCTTCAAATTACTCAACTCAATCAAGCAGCCATCAGAACCCAGCCCTCAGAAGCACTTTGTTTAATGGCCTCTGTGGAGCCAAGGGACAAGGAGCTGCACTTGTGTCTACAACTGTCAGTATTCTCCCAATTCCAGGAAAGATAACAGCTTTCCTTACCTTCAGCTGATAGATTTGGCTACTCCAGCTGGCCCACAGAGCTTCCTTGGGGAAAAAGATGAAAGGAGACAAAGGGACTTTTGACAAGCTTGCAGGATGCAGCCATAGAAGAAGCCCCTTCAGTGGAGCTGGTTTTAAGCCAGCTGCTACTGTGACCCCCCAACTACCCACATTTTTGTTTCCATATTATCTCATAAGCATTAATGGAGTGCTGTCACTTCTAACACCTAATCCAGCAGTCACAGGACACTGGAATGAGGATGTGGCTCTCTGACAAACACCAAGAGGCTGCAGAAAAGGGAAGAGTTGAGAGCACGACTCTGCCCTGGGTACTAACTCCAAGCTCCTGTCCCCACTGCAGCTGGAGCTACTCGAAGCCAGGAGAGCAGAGGTGTTAAATGAGAAAGCATTTTGCATTCAGTGTTGCTGGAGGAGATTTAAGCAGAAGAAATTGGCAAAGGAGAAACGGTCTGCAACTGTCATCCAAGCAGGTAACTCCGCGAGGGTGTGGCTGGAACAACACAACAAGGAACATTTCCAGTTCTGTTGGGGGATTAAAGAGAAAGGGGTGGTGAAGTGCCACCTCTTACACTGTGTGCCAGAGCTCCTGGGATGGTTTGTACTCAGCTTTGTTCCCACTGACTCCTCAGCTGTCCGTTCCTGGTTGGCCAGGATCCGGTTCCGAAGGATGCGCGGGGCTGCCAATGTCATCCAGCGCGGCTGGAGGAGATGGAAGGTGAGGGTGTGGGGACAGGGAAGGACACAAACTCACTCACTGAGGCTTTTATTTTTAGAAGGAATCTCCCTCTTAGTAGTTACTACTCTGCCTCAACTAATTACAAAAGCAGCTCTGCCAGTGCTCCATTAAACCCTTCTCCAGCTGAAGAGCAGAGGATGCCAGTCCTGCACAGCTGCTTCTGTTCTGCAGAATAAACCCATTCCTTACCCTCATGGGCATGCCCCAAAGGATATGCTGCCCTTTCAGATTCCCTCCTTTTTAGACTCTTTCAATTCTGCTCAAGATGTCTGAGAACCTTGTTGAATACTGTTCCTTATCTTCACCAGGCAAAAATGGCCGCGTTGGCAGCGGCAGAACTGGACGAGGGGGAAGGGAAGGAGTTCCCAGGTCCTGGAGCCACGGTGATCCCGGCCAAGCTGCCGTGTTCCTTGGACACAGCATGGCCTCTGCAGGCCATTGTCCAGTCCTGGCCCCTGGGCCTTGTCCTGGCTGCTGCCCCTGTCACTGCCACAGGGCCCCGCAGGGACCTGGCCCTGCTGGGCTGGCTCAGGGGGCTCCAGGACAGGGGCAGCTCCAGGCTGGACAGCTCTTCCCTGGGCTGTGGCATCGCTTCCATCAGAGCTCTCCCACAGGTAACCAACCTCCCAGACCCCAGTCAGCACAGACAGGGTCCAGGAGTTCAGGAATAGTCCCGGCTACCATTTCCTGCCAACAAGCCACTGAGTGCCCTCAGAAACTGCACCTTGTTACAAATCACCTTGGTGGTTTTTTCGGTAACTTTTCTGAGGCTGCATAAAATGTGTGCAAGAACTGGTCACAGTTACTGCAAGCAGGCAGGAGCAGTAGCAATTTCAGTACCGAAACTACTACAGAATCTCCAGAGTTTAAGTTAATTCCAGTTAAATTACAGTATTGCTACTGACTTCTCTTAAATCCATTTGTACTAAAACTCCTCTGGAGGTCCTCTTCTATCCTCATAGTCACTAGCTGCTCGTGAACACTAAGCATGAAGAACAGAATTACCTCAAAAGCTGGCCAACCCCCCAGCTGACCTCTCCACCTCTTTTCCTTGCAGGGCTCTGTCAGGTTCCACTGCAGGAAGTCCCCCCTGCACTATTCCAATGTCAGCCCCCACAGGAACACCTGTTCCATCACGGGATTCAACCAGATTCTGCTGGACAGAAAGGAACTCCTGCCCACATAGGCCTGGCCCCTGCACACCTCTGCCTTCGGGGAAGGGCTCTCTGCAAGCTGCTGCTTCCAAATCACTCAACGGCCACATCTGCTGCTACCTCAGAGCTTTCACCTCGATGCCTTGTGCGTAAAATAACCAATGTAATATAATACACATCAAATTTGGGGGGCGTGGGGGCCATTCCTCCACACGGGCACGTGCTCCAGGAAATATCAGCACTGTGAGAACAATCAGTTAAACCAGATCAGGTGCTTTAAGCAATAAATACTTGAACTGAACGCTGCTGGCACTACCTGGCGAAGCAAGAGGCTGGTCATGAGAGAGCAAATAATGCAAACATTCCTGATTCCTGCTGGATTCTCAGAGGTACAACCCTGCTGACTGACCACCAGCATTCCCCACCGCTGGCACACTTCTGACTGACCGATGGAGGGAGGAGCAGCCAATGTAACACTAAGGGCAGATGTCTCAGGGAAAAGCAAGGCTGGGCTCTTGCTTTTTTTCTCTCTGTGACCAAAATCTATGAGCTCTCACAGCTGCCAGGCGCTTCCAGAGCTCCCCAAACAGCACTGCCCTGCCAGGGGTCTCATCAGAGGTGCTCTGTACCGTCCTTTTCTTGCTCGTGGGTCTCGAAAACGTTCAGCTCCTCTGTGTATGTCATTTTAAATAAACTGCTCAATGCCTTGCCAAGGCGTCTGACCGCCCCAAACAATGAACAAAACCAATGCAGAGTATTTGTTGATTAAAATAAACGCAAATATATTTAATATTGTCACTGTGAAGTATCATGTCCCACGGTTGCCAGCATTTCTGTACCCACACAAAGCAGGTCCACAAGGTGTCAAGTTCAGCCCCCAGTCTCTAGAAATCTCTCACTGTCAACTCCAAATTGAAATCACAGACCAGACCCCGAGGAAAGACACAGAATGGAGCAGCTCTGCAGCACAAAACCTCAGGGAAAGGAAAACATGCTCACTCGGGGAGGATGTTCTCCTTCTCGGGAGGCTCCACGATCCTCAGGCAGCAATCTGCAAACTCCACAAACAGGGGCTCCTGCATGAACCTCCTCATGAGGGAGCTTTTGTCTTCTGCCTGGTCGATGGTGAGGAGCAGCTGCCGGAGGTGTGGGTTCAGCAGCAAAGCCCTCAGTTCTTCTGACTCCCCTTTAAAAAGAAAAGAAGATGAATAGTAGTAATCTCAAGAGGTTACAAAGTTAACACCTCCCTTTGCAAATAAACTTTCAAAGAGACTGGTGAAAGGTCAAATATCTGATATTTAACTCTTTAAGGCCTTGAAGCGAGCTGCACGACTGGGAGCAGCTCCGCGCAGAACTCCTGGGAACGGGGAGCATTTCTGCTGAAGCCCCACCGGCCCCGCACCCGGCAGACTCCCGAATTCCCAAACCCACCTAAAAGCTTGAGTTTCTGCAGCGGGACTCGGTCCTGCTCGTCCTCCTCGCCCAGGATGTCCTCCAGGGCCCAGGGCCCGTGCGCGGGGCTCGGCGGGGCCGGGGGCGGTCCCCGCTCCTCGTCCCGCTCCGCGCTGGAACGCGGCGAGCAGCGCTCTGCGGACACACAGCGGGTCAGCCCCGGGGCAGCGCCGGCACAGCCCCGGCCCCTGCCGGCCCCTACTCACCGCGGTGGGTCCGGCAGCACCGCACGGAGCAGCTGCGGGAGAGACACGGGGCGTGAGGGGCCGCGGGGGAACCGCGCGGGGCGTGAGGGGCCGCGGGGGAACCGCGCGGGGC
>JAYRBT010000051.1:1969902-1983114 GCA_036023395.1 Myiotriccus ornatus
CCCGCTCCCCCGGGCCCCTCGCTCACTATGGGGCGGCGCAGCGCGGACAGCGGTACCGAACCGCGTCCCGTGTCCCGCACTCCCCGCACGGCCCCGCCGCCCTCATGGCGCCCGCTCAGCCAGGCCCGCTAATCCACCGCCGAGCGCTCGCTCAGCCAGGCCCGCTAATCCACCGCCGAGCGCGGCCCCGCCCCGGGGACCGGGACTGTCCAGAAATAGAGATGGAAAATGTGGATATGTGGAAATATCGGCAGATATAGAGAGAGGCAGAGATATCTAGAGAGATAGAGAGATCTATAGATATCTATAGACATAGAGAGAGAGATGAGGTATCTATATAGATACAGATTTCTATATTATATAGAAATAGAGGTGGAAAAAGGTGGACCAATAGAGATATCTATAGATAGAGAGAGGGAGAGAGAGATCTCTCTCTATATATATATATAGAGAGAGATCTATAGATATATAGAGATATATCAAGAGATGTATAGATATGTATAGAGAGATCTATAGACATACAGAGTCATCTACAGATATCTGGAGAGGTGCAGGTACAGATATATATCTCTAGATATAGATTATATATGGGGGAAGAGAAGGAGGGAAGTGGAGACAGAGAAAGAGACATTAGATAGATAGATAGATATGTAGAGATATGAGATACAGAGAAATATATATATATACAGATATATCTATACAGAGAGATAGAGATATCCAGAGTTACAGATGCAGAGATCCTGACCCTCTGGAGGGCTCTGGCAGGATCCCAGCCATCCCCTTGGCTTTCCCAGTGACAACCACTGCCATGGGCAGCGACACACCGAGTGTTCTGCTCCTGACGCGCCACCTTCCCAATGTCACCGTGGAAGTGGGTACAAAACCCACACCACATAGCAAATATCCCACCCACAACCAGCCCGGGCTGATCTCCACCATCGGCCCTGTGGGAAGTTTTGGCTGAACCTGCTGCTGCTGAGGGTGAAACGCAGATGTTCAGGTTGCAGCCAGACACTCCCTGGGGCTGGGGGTGGTGGGAGTTCCCAGAAACCCCTGACAGAACAGCCGTGCTCCAAAATAAAACAAGGAACGGAGAAAAGAAGTTATCTCGCCTGAGTTACATTTTCCATTTAAATAATTCATTTTAATTCTGCGTCACTTAGGGCCATCCATTTCCTTAAATATCTGAATTTTAATCCAGACAAAAGGAATTCCCCTGGAGTTCTTCAGTGTGAAGCAGCACAGGAGAGGCGTTTGTCAGCAATAAAAGAAAGAACTGGGCAGATTTGTTAATGTGATGGCACTTCCCATTTCTTACCCAAAACATCTCTTTTCTCTTACCTGGCCACGATCAGATCTTCCCTCCGTTCACTCAAACCTTTTCAAGTGGGGAAAGAACAACAACAACAAAGCAAAGAAACTGGAAATAAATCCCTGGAAACTGCAATCTGTGCTGGAGGGGCTGATTTGGGTTGGATTGTGCGTGTGATGAACGCGAGAACATCATCCCTGTGTGGATCATTGCTGCCATTTGATGGGTGTGCACTGATGAAACCCCACAGAGCAGCCTCTGAGCACACTTTGGAACCAGCAAGGTGAGCTGATGGCACCAGATCTGTCAAAGCCAGGCTTCTGGCTGGGGCAAGAGAAAATAAACCTGTCTTGGTTCAGGCCAGAGATCAGAAATTTGAGCCCTGAGGTTCTTCTAGAGCATCTCCCTGTGTGACTAAGAATAAACATCCACCTGCACTAGGACCTGATGAAACAATATCTACTAAACAAATATTCAGGAGCCAACTCTTTTTTTTTTTTTTTTTTCTGAGAGAGAGAGAGAAGGGTTAAGACCTTTTTCTTTTCCAAAATACTCGGTCTTGACATTTTTATTTTGTTTTTCACAGGCAACTCGACTTCAGTTCTAACCCTGAAGGATCCAGCCGAGGTTTTCACCCGGAACAGCACGAATTTCACAAGCCACGGACTCGAGTGTGCCTCTACAAGCAGAAATATGAAAGATGTAGCCACGAATGTCTCACAATAACGCGTACCCCATCTCCACACTGCCATTAGAACGACACCAGGAGAACAGGGCTGAGCGCCCTGCTGATAAAGATCCACCCAACAGTCAAAGAGACAATTCGACTGAGCGTAAATGAGAAAGTAAACCGACAATTTCCCCCAGACTGCTGAGAATTTCCCAGCCATTAAACTGCCTTCAAAGCCACGCAAACCACCCAAGGGGGACGGGAGTGTCGGCAGCGAAGCGAGCGCAGCAGCGGCCGCCGATTTCCGAACACAGAGTAAACAGGGCTAATGGAGTTATTTTTATCTCCCGGGAAAACAGCTCCCTGTTCCCAGCTGGAGGCAACGCAGAGCAGGGGCACACGCTGCCTGCTTGCCCAGGGAGAGCCAGGCAGCCCAGCTTCTCACTGCTGGGGGCGTGGGGAGGCACAGAGCCCAGCATCGAGGCTGGAACACACCTCCAGGATCAAGTCCAACCGCCACCCCACCACTAATCCGTGCCCCCAGGCGCCCCACCGGTGTGTTCTGTAAACGCCTCTGGCTCTGGAGGGGCTGCAGAGCTGTCCCTGGCCCCAGGGAGCGGGTCAGGCACAGCGGCAGCACCGCAGCGGGCGCAGCCCCACCTAGATGTGCTCGATGGCACAGGCTCGGACGCGGCCGATGGAGAGGCACTTGAGCGCCTTGAGCTTGGCCCCCAGGGTTTTGAGCTTGAGGGTGTAGATGAGGGGGTTGCCCAGGCAGTTGATGGTGATGAGCACGGCCGTGCAGTTCCTGAAGATGTAGACGCCCGGGTAGAGGTCGATGTGGCACCGGTGGTTGGTGGCATCAAAAATGACCCCGGCGAAGAAGGGCGCGTAGGAGATGAGCGCCAGCAGCCAGATGAAGATGCTGGTCCGGGCCACCTGGGTCTCAGCTGATTTGTAGGTGCCCGTGGCTTGCCCGCACGCCTTCATCCTCAGCTTCCTCCTCCTCAGGATGATGATGATCCGGAGGTAGGTGAACAGAGGTATGATAAACGCCGCCACGACGTTGGGGATGGTGATGAAGATGAGGTAGCTGACGCAGAAGGGGCTGTAGAGGACCGAGACGTTCTCATCCTTGTGCAGGCAGTTCCACCCCATCAGCGGCAAGCAGCCCAGAAAGAAGGCGAGGACCCAGTTGATGAAAACCACGGCTATGGAATGGTTTCTGGCAACCCTGAACCTCGTCCTCATGCTCTTGGCCACAGCCAGGTACCGCTCGACCCCGATGCTCACCAGGTTGTAGATGGTGGATAAAATGGACGTCGTGTACAAGGCGTAAGGGGCGAGCATGTCCTTGGACCCGAAGATGGTGATGTCGGGGTTGGTGATGAACAGCACGGAAATCCAAAAGCCAGAGAAGCTGGTGAAGAGATCAGAAACGGCCAAATTGCAGAAGAGAATGGAGATGGGCTTGTGCAGGTCCTTGGTGGCCAGGCGCGTGAAGATGACGGTGCAGTTGAAGAGCACGGACGCTACGTTGATGGTCAGCTGGGGGATGCCCAGGGCAAGCACCAAAGAATGACTCCAGATGTTTGTGTAGTTAGCAGAGCAGTTTGGGAATCCATTCATGGTGGAAGATCCTCCTTTCAGCCCTCAGTGAGGTCGGCTTTACTCATCCCGCACTCCGTCAGAGACCACACCACGCGAGAGCTGCTGCTGCCTCCTTGTTCTCCGGGTGCAGAGTGGATCCCGACACGCAGCTTCTGTTGCCACATCATCATCATCAGGACAGTGGATTAAACTTTAACCACGTTGTGCTTTTAAATATTTGGGTTGCCACCTCAGGGCATCGCCAATTACCGTCGAGTTGCCAGGACAGCCCAAACTGGAAAACACATTTGCTGCTACACGGATGAGCTGCTGCAAACAACCTCTGTCAGCAGCAAAATCTGGCCACATCTTGAGAGGATGGATGATCACATCAGGAGCTCAAAATTCTTTTAAGGATAGCCTAAAATGGAATTAATGTGGATTCAGGTTTAACTTGCAGATAAATTAGATGGTAAAGGATTAGAGCGTCAGGAAATGGAGAGCAGAGTTCTGTGGGTTTGGAGGGGGGAGTGTGTGTCTGATGGAGCTGAAATAAGAACATCAGTGTTGTGTCACCAACCTGGCCCCCAGCTCCTGCCTGAGCAGTTAGGAAAATGCCATTTTTCCACCTTAATTCTTGGATGGCAACGTAGCTAAACCACAGCAGACATCACTACTCCTGCTCACTGTAGGATGTTTTGTGTTTGTTTAGTGTGTGACCTGCACATTAATAAACCAACACCAATATCACGATATCTTTTCTTTCACTACATTTTTGAAGGCAAATGATTTTTGAGCACTAGATTTAAAATACTTGAGCCTTGGAGAAAAAAAGCCTTTGGGACACACATTCCATGCTCTCAGCAGAGGGCACTGCTGGAACAAAATACAGGGTTCAGTGGGAACAGGGAGATTTTAAACAGCAGAGCAGTTCAGGTGAGCAGCACAGTCACCCAGGTAAAGCCACGTTATGTCCAAATTTACTCTGATTTAATTAATTTCTCGCTGTTACCCTAACAAAGGATTAATTTCCATTGGTAACAATTTTATCCTGTGACACTGCCAAGCAGCTCAGCTGAGTTCATGGGCTTTCCACATTCAGCACTGACATCTGATCATTGCAGCAGCAACTCCAGCTCTGGAGCTGGGAACTCGTGAGCTCTGACAGCTCTGCCAAATTTACATCAGAAATTCAGGCTAAAATGTGGAGCTTGAGAAGGAAAATCCTAGGGCTTCTTTTTTCCCGTTGAAGTGTATGAAAGTCTATTCAGGTTAGTGTGCAATTAGTACACAATAATTACGTACTAGAAATGCTTTAAGTATTTCAGGTGGTCCCACAGTAATGCACAGAACGATTATATAGGAAATAAGGGCTGCAAATTGATGAATCAAGCCTGTGGACATCTTAACATCCTACAAAATATTCTTCTCCCAGTGTCCCAGATAACCCATCCTTTGTGCGTCCTGGGACCCTCCCTGTCAGCCACACCTCTGGTGTGAGGTTGCTGCTGAACAAGGGCTCCACTATTCCTGTCACCTCATCAGTCTCAACGCCTCGAGTCAGCAAATGCTTTCAGTAATCTGAAATGCTGCACATATTCCTGAAAACGCTCCTTGAAATGGCTCTAATTTGAAAATCTGGCGTTCAAGCACTAAGCACTAAACGAGATGAGATCGGAGCGTAATTAAAATAATATCGAGTAGTATAAACAGCTCTTCACAAAAGCTTTGTAATCTTATTTCCCTAATAGAATTACAGAAAAATTAGCATAATGCTGCTAGATTAAGGGAGGCGATATTAGTGTGGCAACTGCTTTTTTTTAGTGGGCTTTAACATACAGAAGAACCCCCAGGTTTGGGCATTGCAGCCCTCTGGGATGGAGCTGGAGCTCTCAAAACCAGATGAAAACGAGTTTGAATTGAAATCCCTGAGACAGAGCTGCTACCCAGCCAAAGCTCTGCGTGTCCCAAGCTCAGCTCAAGGGCGTTTTTCTGCTCCCACATTGCGGGAACTGTGTGATTTTCCTTGGACTTACCTCACCCTACACCTGTGAGGAAAGACTGTTATCTACATCCCATAAACGGGAAAAGAGCAATCACATTATTTGTTTAAGATCCCTCAGAAGTCCAGAGAGCCCAATCTAATCTCCAGTCTCTCGGGCTGACACCTCAAACACTGTACCCTGCTGTTGGCAGCCTTAGATTCAGATTTATCTAGACCTCGCCTTCTACAACATTTTTCAGTCTATAATTGTTTTCCTTTTAGTTCTATCACTGGTTTTATATTTCTTTATCTGAATGTCTGAATTGGTGTTGTTATGATACGTGTCACGTGTTAGGAAATGGGCTTATTTCGTAGAGAGTCTCAAAGTTTAATAATAATTACCTGATGACTGGGCCTGTGGAGAAAATAATCACTGAACATGTTGAAGAGACGGAGAAAGAGACACGAGAAGCTTCAGGCTGAAGTTTTAGTGATGATTCAAGTGGCTGTTGTGGAAATCCGTCTTTACCCCGCTGAGCTCACAGTCTCAGAACTGCCCTGAGGACAACAGGCCCCAGCTGGGACATTCCTTAAAGCAGGAAATTCTGTCCAGGAGCCGAGTCCCAGCTCTGCTCAGTAACCCTTGGACAACAGACACCCTTATCTTGGTGTGGTGCAGAGCAACCCAGCGTCCTTTGTGCTGACAGCACTCTGAGGAACTGAAACTACAGGAGAAAAAGCAGCATCCACGTGATGAAAATAAGAATCCCACAGCACAGGGAGCAGAAGGTGAGCTGCAGGTGGGTTGGTGTCACCTGCAAGGTCATGGACACACATTATACACACAGGAAAAACCAGGCACTGGAAGGATGAAGGATTCCACTGTCCTGGTTTCTTCCCTGACATGTTCTCCCTGAACTCGCAGTCAATTCCTACTCATTCCTGACACTCCAGACCTTGTTTGCTGGGAAAGGCAATGGTTCAGCTTTCTCCCAGTTGCCCCTGCACTCCAGCTCTGCCCTTTCACAACAGACAATACCCTTCCTGAGCCAAAAAATGGCCAGTGCCACCCAGCTGAGCTGAGCATGGAGGCAGAGTCACCCCCTGGATCCAGGGTTCCCTGCCACGACCTTCTGTGGGACCAGAATATCCACCTGCTCACTCTCCCGGTGGGCACCATAGAGAGAAACAAAGAAGAAACAGTCACCAAGGGGAGCCATACAAATAAGGAGCCTATTTATCCAGTTTATGTTTTAATTTATGCAGATTAAAGTCTTCCTTTTTGGAGAGGAAGGCACAAATGGGATGTATGATCTCCTTCCAAGATTCTTCTGGGATGTTTTGGAAACAGAGAGCTCCGCTCCTCCCCCGCCCTCTCTCTTTGAGGAGTTTTTGCCTCAGAGGTTTGGAGTTACCCAGTGTCCCAGCTCTGTTTCCTTGGCCCTCACCAGGCACATGAAGACAACCATCAGGCTTGAAGTGTCTGAGTGCTTGTTCAGCATGTTACCAACAAGCCACAAAACGCTGGCAAGGATGGTTTGCTTCAAGGATACTCCCCCAACCAGACCCTCTCCCCCTCTATGCAGAGCCAGGACGTCCCTCTGAGATGCCAGAACTGGTATTTTCACCTTTTGGGGAACTTGCATCGTCCTGTCTAAAAGGAAACAGGCAGGAATAAATACCTCAAACCAGGTGTAAGGCAAGCAAAGCCTTCCACTGATAGCTTAGATGTGAAGAAGCCGGAAAACATCTTATCCCCACTCCTGAATGTTCCATGGAAACGACCTTGTACCTGTTCCCAGCGGAGCGGACTCAGGGCGGATCAGAGCCAGCCCACGTTTCTCGTGGAAGATGAAGGCCTGATGACCGTGATTCAGCAAGAGCTGTGAAGCTCCAGATTTCCTGTGCAGCGGTGTGGGAACTGTAACCAATAAAATGGCAACACACGAGTAAATGAGGAGCGCTCGGTGCGTTTTCTCACGCACAGGGTGGGGTTCCCAGTCGTGGAACTCATCTGTGTTTGAAGTCTCTTGGAAGTGCTTCCCTCTCCCATCGCAGGGGCAGCTCCTCCTGGGTCATTTGTGACCAGGGTTTGGACCCAGGCCAGTCTGACCCTCGCAACCCTCAGATCTTCCTTCTGAGAGCGACAGCTCAGCCTCCAGCCCGCAGAGCTGAGCCACAAGCCTGGACTTGGGGTCTCTGATGCCTTCGTGCCATGGATTCAGCCCCAGCCAGCCCTCATCCCTTCTGCTGGGGCATGGGCTGCAGCCCCTCAGCTGGAAGGCTGGGGACAGCTCCCGGATCCCTCCCCCAGCACACGGAGGGATCACTGGACTCACGAAAGCCTCATTAACCCCCCCATCCCCCCCGAGCTTCCCCTGGGTAGCAGCAGGATAATGTCAGACCTCACACGTTTCAGGAACCAGGCTGGGGCAACATCTCCAAAACCTTTGTTGCTGTGACTCTCAAGGCAACAAAATAAATGTGATTTTCACTGGTTTTGGTGTTCCCACCTCCCCTGCAGCTACGGACACAACTACAATAATCCCGCCAGGAAAAAGCAGCCTGCAGTTCAGTGATCTGCTGTCACCTCCCTGCTCAGCTCTGACTCTCACCTTCTCTGACCAAGATCCTCACATGTCTTTATGTTCAAAGTCCAAAACCCACCCACAGAGCAACTCCTTTAGAAATTATCCCAAGGAGCAAGGGTGCCATGGAGAACTGATAACCAAGCACGTGCCAGGTGAGTTTCTTTAGAGAAAAATAAGGAGATCACATGATGTCTGCCCTGCTTATTTAGATTATAGGCTTTATAAAAAGAGGGAATGTCTTTCCCTGAGCGTGCCTTTAATTTCTAGCACAAATAAAAGCTTAGCTGATATGATTGCAGTGCAATTTATCAGCACTTTAATAGTGATAGGCTGAAAGGCTTAGAAAGGAAAAAAAAAAAGAAAAAGAAACAAACCAAGAATCCTGACTTTTAAGATCAAAATTTCTACCCCTGTTTTCAGTCCTGAACAGAGAGTTTCTAGCAGGCTTTTTGCTCTCAGAGAGCTTAAACAGAAACAGAGTGAAAGAAATCCACGAGAGGGTCGTTTCAGGTCCCCACTGAGGACCATCCCCACGAAAGAGAGGAGCCCAGGAGCGAAGTGGCTCGTGGATGCCCTTGCAGGGTGCCAGCACCTGCCCCCTCCCTGCCCTACGTGCTCAGAACGCACCTTGCTCCCGGAGCTCCGCCGGGACCGCGCGCTCGGAAGCGAAAAAATGCCACTAATTCCCTTATTGTTCTTGTCACTGCAGCAACTATTTATCTTATCCCCATGTGCTAGGCAAATCATCCTCTGTGCCGGGCTCTAACTGCCTGGAGCAGGATGGAAAAACACTACCCAGCAGCTCTTCATTGTTGGGGGGTTATTTATAGCTGGGTTTTTTATGAATAAAAGAGCTGCTCGTGAGTCAGCTGTCCCGGTGTTATTGCAGGTCCTGAGCCCCTGCGACCCTTCTGCTGACAGCACAGCCTTGCCCTGGGAGCTGGGAAGGCAAAAAGCACTTTCTCGGCTCCTTGTTTTTTAATTCAGCTCCTGCTGGATGACTCTGCATGCTCAGATCTGCTGGCAGAGCGTCGCTTCGCTCCATCCTCCCCTTCGTGGAGCAGCACTGGGTCATCCTGCTCTTCTCCCACCCAACCCAGCGTGGACACAGAAGCATCTGGGGAAGGGGAAGAAGTTATTTCACTCCCTCATTTGTTTTCCTCCGCTGTATCAAACCCAACCCCCAATTAAAAGGTGACACAGTGTCTGTAACAGAGCAAAAAGCAGTTGTGTCGCTTTTCTGTTTGTTGAACAAGAAGTCTGAGCTGGCACTGAACCAGGCACATGGAATTAAAAAAATCAGATAGGAAAGGGGACAGAAAAAAAGATCTGTAAATATTATACTATAGCAGCAGAAGCAGAAAGTTAAGAAAAAGGATTATTAAAAAAAGTATCATTCCTTAATTACGTAAGTAAGGTGTTGCATGCCACTTAATAAACATTTCCTGTCACTGCACATGGAATTCCCATTTTCCAGTCCCACTAATCTCCTGCAGTCCTGAGGAGCTGTCTGCAGGGTTGTGGGGTAGGGATAGGGAGGAGTTGGGGCTTTGCTTCACAGGCTTTTTTTTAAAGCAAACACCAACCTTCACACTCACACATTAATCAAATGTCATGGGGGCTGTCAGGAAAAAATCAGCACTAAATAAAAACGTAGCATTTCAGTGAGAGGTCACTAAACATGCACAGGTTGCAAAGCCTCAGCTATTCACTAAAGGCTCAGTGCCAAAGAGCCTCATTCCCTTTGCCATTCATTTTGGAGAATGAATAAATTCAGGCAAATCAGGAGCGGGGTAAATCTGGAGAAATTACAAAGGGGAGGAGTTCACCTTCCTGCTATGGCTTTCAGGTCTGTCCTGGAGCACTTACTCCAGTATAAAACTGAGAGCAGAAATATGATCACATCCTCAGGAGTCTAATCAATTCTGGTTCCAACACTGAGCCCGTTTAAAACAGAGAATGGAATTGCTGTTCCTTGCTCTGTTCTCTCTGCACATTCTCAGGACAGAGGCAGTAGGTAAGTCCTTGCCTGCTCTTTCTAACCCCTTGTTAAGGTTACTTTGATTTCTGATTTGTTTCTGAGTGTCAGGGCACCCAGCACAGGCTCTCTGATTCTTCCATATGGTAAATGAACAATGATTTATTTATTTCTCTGCATTTTATTATTTGTGCTAAAATATCAAGCATAGGTTTTTCTCATGAATGAATGAATGAGTGCTTTTGGGTTGGGGGTTTTTTTCACCTTTGGAGATTCTGTCTGCCTTCCTCTTCCAAGAAAAATCAATGAGGTTTGACTTGATCTCTACAGTTAATTATATTCGTGCATTTATATCAAAATGTAATTTCTTTACCTGCAAAACTTGTCAAAACTTAAAGCAAATAGCTTGGTTTAGTTTTCCTCTCCTATTGCTTTGCTGTTTATGATATAAGGTGAAATTCTGCTGAGAGAGAGTGAACAATATGTCTTTGCTGCATCAGCCCAGCAGCCCCATCTATTTTTGCTAAGTGCACTTACCCTGGCTCGATTAAACAGCCATCTATAATTAGTATTGGAAAATGCAGAAGGCATTTTAACGCTTCAGTTTAATCAGCAACGCTGTAGCATCGAATGAATCCCCTTTCCTATGCACACACGGGCACACAGCCTCAAAATTAAACCCTCCAAAGCAAAGAAGGGTCTATTGTTTGCACTAAACTAGCCCAGAGTGCAGTGAGGAAGAGAGAGCTGCGGTGTTATCAGAGGTGTCGGGGGAAGCGCTGCGCCGGTGTCGCTTGAAGGGAGATGGTTTTACAGCAGATCAAGGTTCAGAGACTTCAGGCAACAAGAGGTGCTCACAAAGCGCCTCCAGGAGCCCGGGGGTTTCCCTTATTTTCCTTCTCTGTTCTTAAATAACCCCCCATGAATCAGTAACTTGCCTCTTCCAGGCTCTTACCTGGCAGTCCCGATCCCTTCCCTCCTCTCCAGTCCCCATTTCGTAGGTGTTCTCTCTCCAGGGGTTCCCACCCGTGGGACAGGGAAACACAGACACAAAGAGCCTTTGCTTTTCCAAAGTCTACAACGAGTGTTTGCCTGGTATTGATTACTGACTGATTAACACTTTGCTAAATTTACTGCTCTATTAAGGATGCGTTATGGAAACTTGAATGACTATCTAGAAAACCTTTATGGCTTTATTACATTGGTGTTAATAATTAGGAGATGGAAGTAATATAGGGGAAGCATGTAACATTTTGTGGGTGGTTTTGTCTCCTAATCCCGATTAATTCCGCTTTTTTCCCCCAAGTGCAGAGCCAAACTACACAGTTACCAGCACAAAAGAAACCTGCTATCCCCTCCACCTTCTTTTCCAAACTTTTCCTGAAGCAGCAGCTTCAGGGGATGCATTATGCTAAGTCAAAGGCTGCACATCTCAAGAACCCTCAGCTTCTGAGAATCAATTACTTCTTGTCATACTCAGAAGGGTTTTTTAAAAAAACCAAGCAATCCCTTTCCATCTCACCCCCTTTTCAGAAGGAGCTTGAGGGAGATCCCCTGCCCAGCTCATTTAACCTACCTCCACCTGGGCTCTTCTAATCTGGGCAGCTCATCACTCCCCACACTTAAACGGCCAGATGACTGATCGCTAATCTTTCAAACTGCTTTCAGCCTTGACCTCTCAATATCAAAGCACCTGGGTTTTAAAATTACTACTACTAGTCCTTCCAGGGTTCTGTGAGGAAGGACAGTTGGTTATCCCTGTTCTACAGAAGGGAAACTGGGGCACGTCGGGGCACCCACCTGGAAGAGAAACCGTCTCCCTTAAAGCTCTGTCCAGCCTCTCATCCACTGACTTACACAGGTCTCAGTATATTCCTTCAGCAGCTGCCCTGACGCACCTCAGATGGCTGGTTTGACCCCTTTGAGAGCCCAGGGATCCTCTGGTGCTGCTGCTGGGCAGAAGGGAGGCCAGAGGTCTGCTATTTCCAGCAGGAGCGTTCCAGATATTTGAGAGAGGTTTTATTAATGGTGCATTCACTCTAGGGCCATTCAGAGAGCAGGAATATACACCCATCCAGCAGCTTTCAGGTGGGGTTAGAGCAAGCTCCAGGTGTTGCTGAAAATAATTTTCTTTAAGAGGAATGGAATGAACCCCAGCACATTTTAACCTTTTGCTTTATCACAGGCCAGGGCTCAGCCATGAGGAGACAATCACCCACAGTCCATGCTCTGGTGCTCCAACAGATTGTTGCCTGATAGAACATGATTCCTCTAATTTTCTATATTTCTGCTCACATAGTTTTAACTTCGAGAAACATAAAATTTACATAACCATGCGGGCATTGACGTCAGCTCAGTCCTCACTCTGGGGCTTCCTCAGGGCCATTCCCGTCCAAAAGATACCCGACAGCCCCATAAACAGCACCAAAAGAGATGCTGTAACTTCTTCCCTTTCCAGTTCTAATGGGGTGGACTGCACACACATTTATGGTTGTATCCCAGCTCCGTTGGAGGGTTGGCAAAGTTGGGACGCACTTAGAACACACTCTGGGATGAAAAGTTGCATTTTCAGTTGATAAGAAAGAAGAGTATTAACAATAACTGCAGTGTAAGGCCTGGACCAGAGAGAAAAGGCAGTGAGCCATAGCTGCTTTAGGCAGTGATGCACAGGTGCTTTAGGAGGTATGGATTGCCTGACTTTCCCTCTCTCCACCACTAACCCAGCACATGAGTAAATACAGCTGACAAGCTATCACTGACATTACCCCAAAGTGGTTGCTCGACTATCTTAGTGCAGACAGACTTCTGACCTCAGGTAAGGGTCTTTATGCTTAGGGCTTTCCTCTCTTCCTCCCTAGCAACTTTCAAGCTGCCAGAACAGTTGTAAAGGTCTACCTGAGGATTGTCCTCACGGTCAGCTGCCCTGGGTGCAAGAGATAAGTGCTCATGTTTGTCAGGATGCACAGGGTGAGCACCGAGAGCAAGGGATTCCCACTGTTCTATTTTGGGGGGCAGAGAACAACGCTGTGTACCACTGGCAGGACCCCAAAAGCAGTTACAAGACAGTATGAGAGTCACATACGGGAT
>JAYRBT010000051.1:1983214-2036550 GCA_036023395.1 Myiotriccus ornatus
GGCAGAGAACAACGCTGTGTACCACTGGCAGGACCCCAAAAGCAGTTACAAGACAGTATGAGAGTCACATACGGGATTTCTCGCAGCCTGCCGGGTGTGACATCAAATATATCCGTGTTGCACAACTGGGTGACTTTGTGTCAGAGCAGGAGTGCCCCGAACCCCTCCCCAGCAGTCTGCACAGAGTTAGAAAGGATGTGTGCTCCCACGCTGCCCCCACCCTCACACGAGGGTCAATCCTGCTTGCTTTGATCCGTGCTGTGCCTAAGGCAGCACGTGGATATGAGATCCCTCAGTGGCCATCGAGGCTCCTGAGCAGGCAGGTTTTTTCCTCAGCCGATGCATCCAAGGGCATCCCAGCTGCCAGTCCCACCTCACCGTTCCCTGCCTTGCAGGGTGACACACCAGGAGTGGGCAGTTTTCCAGGGACACAGTGGCCCCAGTTACTAATGCAGCATTTAGGGCTCAGCCCGAGGAGCAGCAGAACGCTCCAGACTCGTCAATTTGTGCGAACACGCCGGAGCTGAGCTCATGCAGAACTGCAGTGTGCTGCATCACCTCCTCCTTCTCCAGCACCCAAGATTCCAGGGCTCCGTCCTGCTGCCCTTCAGCTCTGGGGGAAGGACAGGAGCGTGGCAGAAGCCCCTCACAGCAGCCACACCCGGGTGACAAGTGAATAAGAAATACTCTCCTTCCTCCTGCAGCAAAAATATCAGCATAAGGACTGGGACACCCCTTTTTATGCTGCCAGCTGGGCACGGTGAGTCTTAAGAAAACTGGAGCCACGTTTTCTCCTGGCTCTTACACTGAGATGCTGAAGATTGGAATCAGAAAAGCACTTCCAGAGACAGGTGCTGCTGTGTGACACTTTTCTCTCAGCTGCCCAAATAACCAGCACGAGCCTTTGGGTGTTCAGGACATGCTGCAAACTCCAGTGTCTGTCTCCACAGGAACAGCCTTTTCCCCCCTGTTTTTGGCACTGCAGGAGATGCTTTGTTATGTTGCAGAATATATCTAATGGACTGTTATTAGATTTTTAGTTATATTTTTAGCCCTGAGATCAGTCATCGTAAACTCAGCACAAAAGGCTGCAAAAGGACAGTAAAGCCATAAAAGGCATTTGTTTGAATTCAATTTTAAAAATACTTCGAAAAAAATCTGAATTGTATTTTTATTAAGCAGAGCAAGGCAAAATCCTTCACAGAGGCAAGTCACCTTAGCCCTGGATACTCTTTTCTTTTTTGTTAAAGACCAGCTTCTACAGCACATTTATGAGGACACAGATCTCTGACAGAGGCTACACCAGTACCACAGGTCACAGCTAAAAAAGTTCTCCTGGCTCTGGCACAAAGGAAGTAGTTTGCAGATGTTAATAAGGCATAGTTAGAACCCTTCACTCTCTGGGTTTGTCCTTTAGTTTGTGTGTGTCACAAAGACCTCACTGAGCCAGTGATTTATGTGTACATGTGCAAATTATAGACACTGTGCTTGAATCAGATGTGGCGACTTGTAATCTTTCACCACTACAATAAAGCTCATTTTCAAGGCTAAACCCCCTTGAGACACCTTGGCATGTACATGCATGAAGGTGTACACCATTATGAAAAACAAAATCCCAGGTAAAAGTGATGAGAAGGGCGATGGACCATCACAAACACTTGTTTTCACAGGGTTAGGACACACAAACTTAGGAGCAAACATTTGGAACCCATTTTGTCTGTCAAAGTGGCTGATTGGGGCTTCCTGAGGATGTGTAATACTTCAGAATGTATAAATAGGCTTATCTATACATGCTGAGTTTGTGCTCAGCATTCTCATTAATTACAAAGGCAGGCTTAGATAACAATTGCTTTTAAGTTGTTTTGTCTTTTGTACTAAAAATAATAAGTTTTACAAAGCCAGCTAAAATTAGGATGAGCTCCTCAACACAAACCAAAGCCAAAAATACATCACGTGCAAAACCAGCTTTTGCCACTTTCATGGAAAACGCTGCAAAGGTGACAGCAGATTCTGGGATGGATTAGAGAGCAGTAAGGAGAGCTCTGGTCCCGAGGGCAGCCTGGGCTCTCCGACAGGGAGCACTGATCCGTGTGCCCCAGAGAACAGGGAATGGTCAGCCAGGACTGTGGCTGAACGGGTGACAAGAGCCTAAAAGGGACAAACAAAGGAGTCAGTCAGTGAAAGGGAGAAGGGATTTGAACTCAAAAGCAGCACAGGGTATTCTTACTGTCCCAGTACTTCGGGGCATAAAAGTCATTCACACTTCAAGGGATTTAATACAGTTAAGAAAGATATCTGTCAGATGTAAAATTAATGGTTTTCAGCCACTTCGGCAGAGGGACAAAACCTGTTTTAGTGACTCTTGTGTGCAGGTGAACAAGTGAAGAGGGCGTTTTCAGCCCACAGAACACACCTGTCCCACGGCACTGACTCAGGGCTCCTTCCAAGCAGCGGCTCCGCAGCTCCAAGTAGGGCAGCAAACAGGCAACGAAGTAGGACAAAGTAGATTTAGGAACTTTTACGGAATTCAGGCAATCTGAGCGTGGTCCAAAGAGCTTAAGGGTCTTTTCCTCGATCACACAATAGCGACCTGGCAGCTGCTCCCAGCCTGGCTCCCAGCCAGCGGCACTGTCCGAGCGAACGGGAGGGGGAGTTCTCAACTGGGGGAATTTTCTGACTCGAGCCTCCAAACGAGGCCTGATAGCTCAAACAATTGAAAACGTTTACAATGAAACGAAAACAATACGTAATTGTATTGTTTTCCAGCCATTCCCGGTGCCAAGAAACGGCTCTGGTCAGGAAACCAGTTGTAAGTTTGACAAGGAAGAAACAGAGATAAGTAGGATTGCTGGCTTGCCAGGAGAGACTCCCTAAATTTAACTGTCCTGAACTCTGGGGAGGAAGAGGAGGCCTTCAGCACAGTTCAGCCCTACTCTAAATTAAACCTGTAAAGCCAGTGTGACACCTATGGTGTGGTACATCACTACTTAAATCAAGGACTCAAAACACGAGGTAAAAGCAAGATACAGGTGATAATACAGTAACTGTAGGTCCAGGTGTGTTTATCTATCTATCTATCTATCTCACTGCAATTATTTCAGCACCTCAGCTATAAAAAGAAAGAAACAGGAAAAAAAAAAACCAAAACACTAAAACACTGAAAGACCCACTTTCTGCTGTGTTTTTCCAGGCAATAAAACAAATGACAGGAAGGAAACCGGGTGAGCTGAGGTTTGATTGAAGGAGCAATCAGGTGAGGGGAGAGCAGGGTGGGATCTGACAGGTGCCCAGACCCTGTAAGAAAAGGGGGGTCAGAGGAAGAGGGATGAAGGATTTGGAAGTTGAAACGGTGGGAAGGTGGAGGCAACAGTTGCCAAGAGGTGGGACAAGGGATGGATGAAGCAAGAACAGGAATTACAGATTAGCAGGGAACTATTTGAATGCTGTAAACACGAGGGAGGGAAAAGAATTGTTTAGGGTGATTCAGTGATATTTCTAGGAGTGAAGGGATGCAGATAAGCAAGTGGAACATGTAAGCTATTCCACAGGAAACATTTCCTGACGGTGAAGGCTCATGGACTGTGGAACAGCCTCCTAAGGGAAGCGGCAGGAGCCGCTCGGACAATTAAGACTCGACTGGACAACATATCTTAGGGGCTAATCATGCCTGAGACCACAGACAACTGACTGGATGTGACAAGTACCTTTCCTTCTCGCTTCAGAAATAAAGCCCTAAAGCTCAGGGGAAAAAAGAGCTATTGTAATGCAAGGTCCCTACGTAGGGAGGAATCACACCTGACTCAGATAAAATCCAAAGGCAAATTTTCCTTGTAAGTGACTCAGGGGAAGGTTCCTCCTGAGCAGTATCTACACAAAAGATCCTGTTCTCCAATGTTCCATTGCTGCCAACCAAAAAAGGTACTTAAGTCACAATAAACATTAATTCGCTGTTTGCTCAGGCATTCTGGAATGTTTAATTAGGTCATTGTTTAACAGCTTTAAGGACCTTTTTCTTATGAAATGCTGAATTTATATCCTGTTCTCCTTCACTGATACCATCCACCTCTCTAAACCACAGATGAGATAAGGACTTGATAGAAAACCCAGATTCTGACTTTGTTCATAGACACCAGGAATCCACTGGAACCCCTGCAAAACTCAGACACCAACTGTTAGTTAGGATTCAACAGCAGAAGGGGTGAACACTCCTGAGTGCTGGATGTGAGGCAGCTGTAGCCACTGAGGGCTGGATTTTTTAAATTTCATCTCATTTTTAAAATCTTTTTCTCCCTTTCACCTCGACGCCACGGCTGAAAGACTTTCAGTGTGCTCCCGGTGTCAGTCACTCAGAGGTGACAGAAACCCACAAGTTTATTTGGGACAACCTGCCAAGCACCTGCTCAGGCAGTAAAAAGTCAGGGATTGCTTTGATTGAGAAGGGTGGGATGTGGACTCAGCAGTGAAAGGCTCCATAACCCATTTCCATGGGACAGAGGCACTGATTCAGGACCACTGACAACATGACCCGGTGATCTTCACCTTCCCTCGGTGTTTCCTGTGGGGGTCTTTGGTTGTTGTGATTCTACAGCCACGTTTTGGAAGCCCCACAACCTTATCCCCAAGGAACTTCCTGCATTAACTCCCAATTTTGAATCCTATTGACTGGAAAATTGGATTTGCTTCTCAGCAGAGCTTTGATGTCTGAGCCCTGCTCACCTCCCATTGTGCAAACCCAGAGCAGAGCTTGTTCCTGGAGTTCAGGGTAAACAGCCCGGGATTCCTCACCCGACCTTGAGTTCTCACCTGGCAACTCTCCTCTCTGCCTTAACTCACCTCCCAGAGGCTCGGAGAGCAAATCTCTGCGGGTGGCTGTCCTCTCACGGCCAGGTTATCGCTGCTTGCTTTCTCCTAAAGGTTCATTCACGTGTGAATTGCCAAGAAAATCCCAACCCCGGTGTGGAACTGTTAAAGTAAGCACGTGAAGGTCTCCTTACCTGGCATTCTTTGGGCATTCATTGACCGGAATATCGATTAAGGCGCTTGGTGACATCCCGTGCTTGGAGCTCCCGGTCCTGCTGTGTCCCGGCGGGGGTGAGGAAAGCTCAGCTGGAGGACAGGCCACTGTCTGGTGCACACCAGGCCTGCAAGAAAATGCAACCAGCGATTTCAGAAAGCGAAATTTTGTGGGTGGTTAGAAGCCTGTCAAAAAATAAGACCTTGTCAAAAGGGATTTTTTTTGGTAATTGAAAGACGTTAATGGAACAGCAACAGAGAAATCCCCTCGGTTCTTCCAACACAAACTAACAGTGTTGTTTACTTTTCCTCTCAGTGTTACTAAACACTTGCTAAACCAGAAAGTGAGCCAACATCATTTGTAGTTTTCAGCATGAATTCAGTTTCTGCGAAAGAAAAACTGGAACTCTCATTTTTTTCAAGGTTACATTAACTGCCAAAAGCTTGTCCAAGGCTCCCTCTGGGTTATAGTTACCCACCTTTTATGTCAAGATTCTATTTATAACTTCTAAATCCTTAATGGATGGATGTATTGCTCTGCTGCTGATATCAAGCTAAAGGTGGTAAAAGCCACCATGAGCCTTCCAGCAGGTGTGTTATAAATTGGAGATTCTGGTAATTACCAATTTAATGACAGGTCCCCTCCACAATAATCCTTAAAATTGACTTGCCATTTCCTAAACTGTCTATAATTTACTAGTTATGAGAAAACAGAAGCTTATTATTAATCATGATTGGAAGAGGTTTTGAATTGTTATGGATTCGAGCTCAATAGTCTAAGAGAACTATTCCTGTCCAAGGCCTTTTGAGGTTTAGAACTGTCATAAAGAGCCACTGAAGGAATCTGTGACAACCAAACCAGTCCCTGCTTTCCTGACCAGATCAACACATACCTCAGTTAAACCAGCTCTTTTCCTCTGAACTTTGCATTTCTTCTGGCAAAGAAAAAGTTAAAATTAAGATGTTCCATTGAAAACATTTGCAGCCATCTCTGTGGGATGGATCACAGCTGGGTTAGACCAAAGATCCTTCAGGTCTTCCAGGAAGAGAGATCCTTCACCTCTTAAAATTCCCTACTGCACCAAGTAACCTTTCAGATAGTTCCTGGAGCAGAGTGAAATAAGTCCTCTTGCATAAGTGAATTTACAAGCCAGTGAAAGGTTGGCAAGTGCAGAACTGATAAAGGGAATTTATTTCACCACCACGTGAATTCAAATGTGGAGCTTTTGCCTCCAGAAGTTGCGGAACCCAAGGTTTGAAAATCGAATTATTTAGAAGGCACCCAGAGTCCTAATGAGTCCTGCCAGAACTGCTCCTGGGGGGAATGTTACCAGGTAGGAACTGACTCAATACCGACCAGGAGGAGGTCTAGAGAGGGCAGAGCTGGCCACTGCAGGGTTTTAGGGTCTCTTCTAAATTAGGGGATGTCAGAACCCAGCTGGACTTGCTGCATGGTGCTCTTCAACCTGCTAAGGAGTCTCTAGCAACTAAAGATTTCTTTACAGCTGAAGCACTCACCTCTGCCAGCCACCCTTGGTTAGATATTTAAGAAATGAAACATTTTACCCTCATAAAATTGGGCAGAAGACCCCAAGAAGTTCTCAAAAACCTGTGCCCAGTCATCACTCCCTGGGGATCCACTTCACTGCTGAGTTTGGGGGGACAATCTGTGCAGCTTTTCCCTCATCTGATTTTGAACAGCTGCTGTTTTTGTTTCCTCTTCTTTAGTGGGGAGCCACTGGTGTTACCGGTCCCAGAAGTGTGAACACCCGGAGTGTGAAGGTACTGCCGGCCCAGCGACTTTCCCAGTCACATTCGTGATTCTTCCCTTCTGCAAAGGGGCTCTGGAGAGAAAATGTGCAAAACCTCACATAACTCAGCACTCAGTGCTTCATGTACACAAACAGGATACCTGGGGGAGGGTGTTTGGAAGATACCAGGGGTCGTGGTAACTGTTTATTTTGTTTCAACGCTACAAATATAAAAATAACTCCAAAATAAGCTCCAGAGGAGATCCCCCTGATGTGTCCAGTTTCCCAAGCAAGAGTGTGTTGGCTGGGTGGTTTGGCTTTGTGAGGGATTTGCTGTTCTGCAGAAAACAGTTGTTTCCTTGCCCTGCCACAGATCCTCACCAGTGGCACCTGACGGACGCCGCCTGCAAAGGGGACAGGCAGTCCCCCATCAACATTGTCACCAGAAACGTCGTTTATGACAGGAGCCTCAAGCCTCTGACCTTTGAGGGATATGATGGGAAGGGGTCTTCAAAGTGGAATGTAGAAAATAATGGACATACAGGCAAGTACTGCCAAGTGCTGTGGGATTTGTCTGTGCCTTGCCTTGGAACCAGCCGTTCCCTTCTTCCACATCCTGGGCTCGGTGCTGGGTATCCCCACAGCAAGGAAGCCCAGATAAGATATTCCCCCTGTACTTCAGAAGTGAAACTTCCAGAACACCCTCAGATCCAAAGTTTTCTGGGAAGTTTGTGGGATTTATCAAGTTTTTGGGCTCTGGGCGTGGCCCTTGAGCGTCTCAGCAGAAATTGTTCCTGTAGATGTGCAGAAGCAGAGCTGTCTAGGGAACTCCTAACCCCAACAGCGTGGGTGGGGAGAGGGGTTCAGGACAACCCTTTGGGCAGAGACACATCATTTTCTGCTGAGTGCTCCCAAACCCTTCATTTCTGGGCTTGCCCTTTGCAAACTTCGCTTCTGCACAAAGAATTCTGCTGAAGAGAAACGTCACCTGGGACAGTCATTCCCCCAGTGGCTCGTGGTGTGTGAGTCCTACTAGTTCTTTAAATAACCAGCTAAAATCTTCTCAGACTTAAACCTGTTCTCTCTGCACACAGGAGGTAATCTGAGTGTCTTGATCAGCTACTTATTGATTCAGTAAACAGTGAATCAGTGAAAAGCAATTTAGAACTGTTGCACTTCCTCCACCTTTTATCACTAAGAGCAATCGTAATGATGATGCGTCAACAAAATTATGTTCAATTACTTCAGCTTTAAAAATAAATCTGTGGCCTGTTTTGTTTTAAATTATTGTTAGGTGTTCTTAAAATCTTAGATGGGTTATTTTAACAACCAAATCCTTACAGCAGAAAGCAGCAAGTGGCAAATATCTCCTGACTCGAAAGGGAAGGGTAGGAAGGCAGCTGGGGAGATCTGAACAGCCAGAGATCCTGGTTTAAAACACCGGTATTGTGACAGACCAGAAGGAAAAGGCACGTTTGGACTTTTCACTGATATATTAGTGGCTTTGCCATTACAGAATGGTGCTCTAGGATGTCCACCTTACATTCCTCCTACACAAAAATTACTGTTTGTAAGGATTGCTCAGCACTCCCACCTTCCCCAGCCGCCCGTGAGGATCAGGGGGTTCATCTGGGCTTTTGAAATTTCTTCCTTCTGAGGGCAACCAGTTCCTGGGCTGGGTGAGTACAGCCCTGGAACAGCTCCTGCTGAAATTCCAGCTGCAAGTAGAAGCTCCAGGTGAGATGAGAGCGTCCCTATGTTCGGTGAGGGGCAGATAGCAAGGGTCAGTGTCCCAAAGGTCTCACCAGCCAAATAAACAAAGCCCACAAAGATCTGTGACTCATCCATTTACAGATAAAAACGCAAAGGAACTAAGTGACTCATGCGAGCTCCAGGTTCATCTGGAATTCAGAACACAAATGAAATCTCTGGGGCTGCAATCCAGAATTTTCCTATGCAGAGAAAAGTGCTGTGTTTAATGCAGAGATCCTAATAAGTAAAATTTAAAATTATATGTCAAATGTAGCTAGAAGAATATCTCCTAAGAACATTTTGTTTTGCTGTTAACAGCAGATCAAGCATCACATTAAATAGAAGTAATGGCTTCGATGCTTAGGCTTAAATTGCAGCTCTACTCTAAATTAAAACACAATATCTTTAAACCCTGCCTAAAAGAAATGTTGCAGTGCAGATAATAGGAGATTAAAACAATGGTTAAACCCAAACAAACTGTGATCAAATTTACTTTCAAGAATACTTTGATAGAGGGTGTTTTCCTGGACAAAAAATGAAGGAACGGAGGGTCTTCTGAAAGGTAGAAGAAGCTCTGACTCCTGAGGTCATAATGGTTATAATGCACTCCAAATTAAACTCAGCTATAAGTAAGAGTTCAGTTTTTGCAGAGTTGAATTTCTGGAATACTTGGTATGAAAAACCAAGCCAGAGCTTTTGGATAAATCTGAATTTCTGCTCTCACATCCTACCAATGCCCGATCTGATTTTTGCCTTTAAAACAGCTTCCCTTTTTTTCCCCCCAGTTAAGGTAACACTGGATGCATCCCCGAAAGTTGGAGGTGGAGGTCTGGCAAGAAAATACAAGGCAGTGGAATTCCATTTGCACTGGGGGGTCCCAAGCCTGCAGCAAAGCAGCCCAGGAGCGCAGCAATACATCCCTGGCTCAGAGCACAGCATAGATGGAGAGAAATACGCCATGGAGGTGGGTGAGAATGCGCAGGCTGAGAACTGAGGCCAGTGGAACACGGAGCACTTCACCTTTGGGGGGGGGGTGTATGAAATGATTGCTGATGGGGCACGTTCCAAATTCACTGATTGCACAGTTCCTGCCCCAGGTCAGGGGGCTCGAGCTGCCTGTCCCCAGCCCACAAGCCACGAGCAGCTCCAGCCCCACAGCAGCACAGGGGCACAGAAGCCCCACTCGCCCAGCCAGGAAAAGGAGCAAGTAATTGTTCTTGGCTACTGTGTTACAGCTGCACCTTGTCCACATAAGGGAAGATGTTCCAAACATAGCAGAAGCCAAGAAGTACAAGGATGGTTTGGCTGTGCTAGCCTTCTTTATAAAGGTAGGCAGTCCAATTTCTAATCGTCCATCTCAAACCTCCCAGCAATCAGGCTGAGTGACTGTTTATGTCAGTATTGCAGTACCCAAGACCTAACCCTCCCTGCCTTCTGCAGGCATCCTGCCAGCACTTAGTTCCTCTACCCTCTTTTACATCCTGCTTGCTGGTGCTTTTTTACCCTCGTGGTTCCCTTCTGGTTTATCCACAATTAATTCAAAGCCACCAGTGGTTGAGAGGTGCATGATTTGGAATCGAAACGTTTCCATTTCAGGTTGATGAGGAAAATAAAAATTACGCAACTCTGCTGAATGAATTAGAGAATATCCAGTACAAAGGTAAGAAAGACACCTGTGACAGGGGTTCCACAAGCTGTGCAGTGAGGGAGGTGCTGAAGATAAATGTGGACAAAACCAGCAGCCACAAGTGTTACAAGCAGTATCTCCCCGTGGTTTGTTCAGGGCTATCAGCGCAGATCGATCCTTTGCCACTGAGTTCCCTTCTCCCGCCCAAGGAAGAGCTCGGGAGGTACTATCGGTATGAGGGCTCCCTCACCACCCCTGACTGCTTCGAGGGGGTCATCTGGACAATATTTGAGAAGCCAATTGAACTCAGTCTTCTCCAGGTGAGTCCCAGGGGAGGGTCTGCTTTGCCCCTTGGGCTGCCTGCCCGCTCCCCCAGCGGCACAGCCTGAGCGGCTGCTCCACTGCCTCGCTCCAAACACACACTCACTCGGCATTAGCCTAAATGCAGTCCCTAGTGCCAGCTGATTGACCCTATTAAACCACCTCCCAAAAAATGGCAGGAAAGGGGAAGGAAGGGGAAATGACGACGTGAAAAGAAAGCCAAGAAAACCCCCCAGGTAATTGCCCAGCTCAGCGCTTCGTCAGCACCACTTCCACTGCTGTCACCTGCTCGCTCCCAAATTTCATGGCTTTTCTCCCGCTGGCAGGAGACCAGAACAGAATAATTCCAAATCCAACCTTTGAGCCTACCAGCATCAGCTTTAAGGAGCCCATTTTCGACCTGCAGGGAGGAACAGGAGGTTGAATCACGAGTGCCTCGAAAAACACAGCCTGTCCAGAGGCTGCACAGCCTGGCTGGGGGCCAGCACCTGCATTTTAGCTCCCTGCTCCCGGTTTACTCCCAGCCCCTCAGTCACAGGGCAGTGCTCAGCCAGGCACAGCTCAGCATCTCACAGTGCCGTGAGAAGTTTGGAGCAAAGGCAGAAGTCCTCGTGCTCCCACCTTGTGTCACTGTGACGTGGTGGGCAAGGACAGGGCCGTGTGCGTCAGGAGGACGGGGGCGACCAGGCTCTTGAGGTGAACAAAGCGCTTGGCTCAGGCAGACGGGAAGTGCCCCTGGTTTCCAGGGCTGACAGGAGTCATCTGTGGGTGACCTCTGGCAGTGGCCTCTGTCACAGCGTTTCCCGCAAGCTTTGGTTCACCCACGCCGTCCAGCACCGCGGCTTTGCGACACCGCAGTTCCCGGAGTCCTACGGGGGGGGGAAAAGAGGGTTTAACGACCTGTTCTCTCCTTCCCTGCCCGCAGCTCTCTCACTTTGCAGCCCTGCACTTCGATGGGCAGAACTCAACCTACATGACTGAAAATTTCCGGCCCGTCCAGCCCCTGCACGAGCGCAAAGTGTCCTGGTCCAGCGCCAGCGCCGTCCTGCCCCCGGCAAAGCTCCTGCTGCTGCTGCTCACCCTCACGTTCTTCCTGAGCTCTCCTTCCCAGTGAACATTTCTCACCTCCAGTCAACATTCTGCTCTTTTTTTTTTTTTTTTATCCTTTTTTTTTGGTTATTCTTGCTGTTGTTGGTTCTTTGTATCGAGTAGCCTCTCTAATTTCCAACTCGTGAATCGTATCTGAGTGCAGGATGTAACCTTGTCCTCCTCCAGGCATTAGCCAGGGACCGTGCTGCTCCTACAGAAAATGAAACCCGTTGCACTAAGCCACCAGAACTCAAAGGAACTGTAAGATAAAGCTGTGGAGCTTCACTTTTAAAATAAACCAACCCAAAACACTTAGAGGAAACATTAGGATGGATTATCTGCAAACCTGTAGTTTTAACACACCACTGGAAGGACACTCGACAAGGGGTACAGAGGACCTTCGAGAGGAACCTGTTCCTAAGTGCCTGTGAAGGGGGTTGTTTGGAGCATGTTTACACTCAGCACTGCGAATCTGGCAGTCATTCCCCTAATCCCACACTGTCCTCCCTGAAGGCACAACACAGAGCAGAGGGAAAACGCTCCCACACAGCGGAGAAACGCGTGGGTCACCCCCCCCAGGGAAGGACACGGGACAAACCCGACCTAACACAACCCCCCTTCTCCCGGCAGAGGAGCCCAACCATCTCCCCAGAGGATGTTGGATTCCTTTCACCTGCTCTCCCAGTTCTGCCTTGCAGCTTCCTCTGTTATTTATTCAGCCCAGGGCCGACCTGATGTGCCACAGAGGAGCAGGGAAGCTCATCCCCACGGACCAGTGGCACATCCGTGGAAATTCCCTCTCTTTGGAGGGCTGCATTTGAAGTGTGGGACTCTGATGATCCTTTACAGTTTTTATCTGCCTAATAAAATGGGACAGCTCAAGAAATGGCTCTTCCTTATATATATATATATTTCTTTTATATATATATATATATAATTTTTAATAACAACATACCTGCCATATTCACATATGGTAAAGACAGTTTTTCCAAGAAGATTGTGATTTGAACTGACACCTTCAGATCTTACCCAATTACTTAAAGAAAAGATCTTGGTGGATGGGGTTTCCTTGTATTATAACATGTTACAGCTTCTTTTAGAAATTTAGATGTTGGCCACACCAAAATAGGATTCCACAGTAGCAGACTTGTATTTTTTTCTTTAGGGCAGCATTTGCAGAGATTACTTTATACTACAGTTATATGGCCATTTGCAGGAAAATCCTGGCAGTGAGAGTAACCACAGCTCACCAAAGGAGAAAAAACAGGGGGGGAACTATTTTCATATTTATCAATCAATAATATAAGCTTTAAAAACACACATGGGAAAGCAAACCCACCTATTTAATGTTTAAAGGAATGATTGATACTTAAAGTGTATTTTTATGTAACTGAAAAACTTTTGGGGAATAAACATAAACAAAATATTAAAGTTGAAAGAGACCTATATTTGAATTGTTCTGAGTTTTTATTTCTTTTGTCCTTGCTGAAGGGGAATCTACAGACACTCTTTCAGAACAGGAACGTGACTTTTTTTTCCCCTCCTGTTTTCTTCACAATATTTAGGGTTGGGTTTAGGGCTGGGTTTGCGTTTTTGGGGAAGGGGGGGCAGGGATTTGCAGTGCCTGGGGATGTTTCTAATGTCAGCAGTTTTTCTGGAGATCTATTTCGCATCACCTGGCTGTTCTCTGCACGCAGCAGATTGCTGCTTTGTTTTCTTGCTGTTCTCCAGGACACAATAAACGGAATATTCTGGAAGGCTCAGGTTTTGCTGCCGTTTCAGACCTACAAGCAGCGTGGTCCAAGGCACCTTGACACACAGACCTCCCGCAGCACCGGGAGCTCCTGCTGGCCAGGGCAGGGATGGGAACCCTCCTCAGGAGGCCTCACTGGGAAATGCCTTTTGCACTAATAAAGATGCACAAGAGCCCACCAGCCCTCTCTATTCACTGACCCCTCAGTTCACTAAGGATGAGTGGAATAACCTATGGAGGATGTGGGTCAGCTGTCATTTTTTTGCTGGTGATAAATGATAAATCAAACTGGGGCAGTTTTCACTGGGCTGTGCCTCAGTTTATCATGGAGATAGAGAGAAGCATTTACAGCCATCAGTTACAATGTGGGAGGGTCTAATTTACTATGAAACATATTAAAACAGAACTAAGAGAAAGACAAAAATCTGCTGAGAAGAGGGTTAGTCCCCTCTAAGTTCTCTCCTGCACCAACCCCAGCATGAATAAAACCTGATTAGACGAGTGTCACTGTTTTCCTGAGTGACTCAGTGCTGTGGCAACGAGGAAAAGGGAAATGTTCCAACGTGTACCTGTGACAGTGATTGAGTTCAGGCTGTCCCGTGGCAGAGTCTCCTCTTTGCACTCAGGTGACACGTTCTGTTCTGGGACAGGGCGTGACAAGGACAGGGCCAGTGCTGATGCACCCAGCAAATACAGACCCACAGCAAAAGCCACTGCATTTCAAAAGCAGTAAAAGACAGGAAGGCTTCAAGTGGGACATTTGATTTGCCTTTGTGAGGACGGTTATGGAAAAGTCATTTGCTGTTCCACAGGTAGCTTCAGGTGCTGATTGTCAGGAATTTTGTCCACGCTGTGTTTGGCATGAAACGTCTTATATTGTGATGACACCAGGAAACGAGAGGAACTCCTGGAGGACAAATGGCCAAGCCATGATAATACAGGAAAGGGTGGGGGAAGGAACAAAAGTATTTAGAAGGATCCAGAAAGAACATTATTTTCCCATGGACAGAAAAAGTCAGCACAGAACCTCGCTAATACAATTCACATCTGTTGGAGCCAGACTTGATGGCTGCTTGTCTTCTGGGGCTGAAAACTGGAGTCCAAGAGAAAATGAAACTACACTGGAAATTAAAATGCACTGGAGGTGAAAGCCTGGGGTTTAAAACAGAGACAAGCAGAGGCTTAGTCGATCTGGGTCAAGTGGGAGGTAGAGCAGCATTTGGGTTGCAGGAAACCAGATGTATGAAGTGATGGTGCAAAGGCCAAAACGTTTGGGAGGTTGTCAAAGCGGGGATGTAGCTTTGCCTACCAGAGCTCTGTCCTTTGGTAGCAGCTTGGACTTTGGTTTAGGGCTGGAGCTGCTGCCATGGCAGAGCCCATTCATGTGTCAAACAGCAACCGGGGGCTCAACAGATCAGCAGATCCTCCCTGTTCCTAAAAACACTCTGAGCTGAGATTACAGGGGTTTGTACAACACATCCAAAAAGCTCATTCCCGGGTCAGACCCTGACTTGAGTGCCCCCTCCGGAGGTGTGGGAGGTGAGGGAGCAGCTCTCCCACATGAACACAAGCCCGACGTCGCTCCTTCCCAAACCTCAGGAGCAGGAGGTGACAGGAGGGGCAGGCACCAAAAAAAATTCTTAATACAATATGTTTTCAGCAAAACATTTTCTCAGGAAGCAGAAAGAGACAAGGAAACCAAATCATTACTCACAAGAAATATATTTACATTACCCACAAAGAATTCTGACAAACTTGGCGGCTCCATTGTGCAGTCAGCTCCTCCTGTGACAAACACCAGCTCAAAATGCACTTGTCTGTACAAAATTAATTTTCTGTGACTGCTGGGAGAAGGGGATAAAGCCTTTTGCTTTGTCCTTTCCTTCATGGCCCATCCAGAAGCGGATTTCACAGGGAAAACAGCACTTGCCAGCACAGCCAGCACCTTCCAGTTAAAAAGACACCATACAGCAAATCCCTGTAAAATATAAAATATCCATCCATCCACCTGTAGTCACAAAGAAAAAAAAAAAAAAAAGGTAACAGAGAAGCCTACTGAACTTCCCAGGCTGGTTTTAGAGTTTAACAAATGTGTTAATACCACGTATAACATCAGTCAGAGACAGAGGGGACCATTGCCTGGTGCTGTACCTTGCCCAGGACAACACCGCAAAAATTACAGTTGGACTCGACGATCTTAAAAGTCTTTTCCAACCTAAATGGTTCTATTATTCTATAAATGATTCTATGAAAAATTACTACCCTTGGAGATAGGATGCTCTTTTTGATAGATTTAAAAGTGGACTTGGTGATTTTCTTCCACCAAGCACTAAAATGAGATGGGATTTTAAACCAATTCAGTGACGGAGAAACAAACGACCTGGTAACTCAGAGTTCACTGTGGAAAACGTTGCATATGGGAGAAAATAATATAAATTGTATTAAAAAAAAAAAAAGGAGTGTGGGTTTTTCCTGTCTGTTGTCTCCTCGTGGACAGGACGGACTCACCCTCAGGGGCAGCGGGGCCAGGCCCTGCTGTGGAAACTGGAACTGAGGGGACAAAAAGCCAGGAAAAATATGAAAGGAAGGGGAGGAAAGGCAAAAAACTCCCTCTGGGCACAGCAGGGGGGGGCAGGCTCGGGGTTGGGCACCCCCCGAGCTCTGCTGGCCGCTGTTTCCCCGGGGTCCCCGAAAAAGGTATTTGAGGGTTGCTTTGATTAGGGTGTACCTTGTTGAAGAGGACTGGGGTGCAGATGTTCTCAACCAGAGTGAAGGCCTGTGCCTCAAGAGAAGTCTGAACAAAGGAAAAGAATTTAGAAATTCAGATGTGAAATGGGGTCATAGGGTCGGGTGTGTGTACACCACTGTTCTGAAGTGTGACAGGTTATACGGCTACATTAAAATCTACATTTACTACACAACTACTTCTAAAATGCACCAAAAAAATCCTAAAGATCCACAGGCATGGCCCCCAAAAGCAGCACTGCTTTGGCTGCTCGAGGAGCCCCTGTGAAGCCTCACCAGCAGCTGCAGGGAACAGAGGTGACACTTCCAGTGCCTTTCCAGCCCCTCTGGAACTGGCTGACACCTCGGGATCACCATCGAGGACTCCGGTGCCCAACCCGGGACAAAAAGCAATCAAGGAAACTGGGAGAGTGAGCAATGGAGCATCAGCAGCACTGCCACAGTGACCTCCCCAGACCTCTCCCCAGCACAATCCCTTCCTGGTCTCCTCCAAACTCCTCCTGGACAGACACAGCTCCTTCCAGCCAGCTGCTGAGAATGGGAACGTGCAGTTTTAGTTATGGAGTTTAAATGTATTTCCTAAAAATAACCTGCTGTTTGGGGCTTTTAGTATCAGAAATAAATCCATATACACCGATAAAACCTGATTGTAATTAGTCACACAAGTAAAATTATGAGTGTAATTAACTACAGCAATTAATTGAAATGCCTTTGGGACATCATTTCCCTTCTTGCAGTTGAATGCAATTTGCATTTAAAGTTATATCATAAACGGTACAAGATCATAATCAATTTGGGTTATTTTATTATCTTTTACCCATTAATATCTTCTGAAGTGATTTAGACATCCAGTAGTCAAACACTGTTTGGATGTAAAAAGAAATCTGAACAGCTGATACTGTTTTAATAACCATGGGGTTTGTTTTCCCATAATCCATCTCCTAGCTATCTCTAGCTAAACTTCTCCATGCCCTTCCTTTTTATTACCTCTCAAAAATATATTGTTTTTCATTGACTGAAATTACCTTCATAATGTCAACACCCATTCCCTTCCCACATTACCAAGGCTGCTCGTGGTTCCCAGCACGTAAGAGAAAGATCTTGATGGATTAGTTTGCAGATATGGGTAGTTATGAAGAATTTATACGGGAGAGAAAGAAAGGCAGAAGTTTTACATTTTGCTGATTGTGCTGATGTTGAGATTAAACTCTAAATAAATCATGGACATTTCCTATCAAGAATGCAGTATCTCTGCACAGCTACAATCATTTTAGTTTGCTGTACATGAAGCTCTCAGCACAGCACAAAATGCTTCCTTACATGCAGTAAAACATAATGGTTTATGTCCTGGAACCCACAGTCACTGCTGAACCTGGGAGTACTCCTGGGAGAGCAGCAGTGACCTCCCTAAGGCACCCAGAGATGGAGTTTAAACCTTAAAACAGCAAGATAAAGACAGCAAGTCATCCACGGAGGTGCTGAAGCTTCTCCAGCCCTGTCAGCTGAGATCCACTGTGAGTGATGGTGCCCCACCGCCCGTGCAGCCCTTCACGCCAAACACATCCAACCAGAAGGGAGGATTCACCACTCATTTCCTCTCCTCAGAGAGTTTCAGTGCTCCAGATCACTGGGTCAGCTCAAACATCTTAGGAGCTGTGTGCTGTGACAGCTGCAGTCCCAGGAGTGCCCCTGTGTATAGAGAGAGTCCACACAGCAGGCTGGGAGCGGAGAAATCGCCACGGCTCCATTTGCTCCAGTGGATTTACAACAGTTTGACTGGCAGGAACACGGTGTCTTATCGAGCACTGCGGAAAGGACTCTGGTGCCACTCACTGAAACGGGTTTCTATTGTCCCCGTTGTCGCTGCTGCAGTGCCAGGGCACAAACGGGAAGCTGAGGTTTATGATCCCACAGATAGGAGCGGACACGTGATGGATCCAGGCTGATTTATGCTGAAAAGCAGCTATTAAAGCTTCATTCCGACTGCATGGAAACACAGTGAAAAAGCCCGTGCACTTCCTAGTGCAGCCACGGGGCTGTTCTGAGGCTGGGACAGGGGAGACCTGCTGGCACCGCAGGCAATCCACACTTCGTGATTTATAAAGGCCTCGTATAAAGCTTATGAAAAAGCAGAATCCTGCCTGCCTGTTTCTCAGCAAGCACCAAATGACCCCGGGAAGGATTCAGCCTCAAGAAAGAGACATCAGCTGGTGAAAGCAGCGGCTGGTTTTGCTAACACGAGGCAACACATGTTCACAGGAGGGCTGTGGGACACAGGGATTTGCAGAACCACCTTGGAGAGTTAAATTCATTTACAAAACAAAAAGAACATGCACAGTAAGCTCCATAGGATGGAAACAACTCTTCCAATAGCTCTTTTCCCTCCTCTGACTAAGACATAAAAGGCTAAATCCATCTTAACTTCTGCAGAACACAGAGCTGCCAGAAATGTTCAACTTTCTGGCTAAACACACCACATAGAGGCTTAAAAAAACATAAGAATAAAGACTGAGATGGGGGTAAAAAAACCCCTCAACACGTGAGAGAGCTGAAGTTTACATTGCAGAGCCCAGAGCAGTGAGAGTGTGACCTGCTCCTCCCCGAGGAAATGAGGGAGAACAGCCCCACTATCGCGTGGGCACGGCCACAAAACCAGGCTCGGGTCGCTGGGAGCTGCTGCCAAGTTGCTGTCAGGAACGCTGGAGTGGAGTGATTAACACATCCTGCGCCCTCATTAGAGAGCAGCCGCTTATCCCGGGACGCTCCGGGGCAAAGGGATTGCTCTGGGCACAGCACGGGCTGCTCCCCATCCCATCCCTCACCTGCCAGGGGCCTGCAGGAGACACAGCTCCCCTGGACCAGTGCCTGCACTCCTGGCTTAGACCTGGATGGAGAGATTGCCAGAGGAAGCTCCTCGCAGCATGTTCTGCGTTGACAGCGCTGTTTGTTCTTATTAACAGGAATTTGATCATCACCGATGACCTCCACGAGTCCTCTGCCATCAGGGATATTATTTATAATATTGAAAGGGTGGCAATTTCCTCTCCTCCCACTCCTTGCCCCTTTTTGTCTCCTTTTGTTAAGAAGTGACCAGCAGGTCACTGCAAAGCCGAGATGAAAACAGTAAGATTGAAATAAATTCAGTTAAGGCCTAACCACTGGAAATAGTCAGACAGGGCACAGCACAACCGTGGACATGCACAAACTGCGAATAGTACAAGTGACCTGCCCACAACACATATTTGGCATTCCAGTTATTTGGGGAATGCTGAGCAGTAAAATTACTGGCAAGTATTTGGTAGAGCTTGCAGGGGACTGTCAGCACAGGTCAGCTGAGCAAGGGGGGGATTCTGCACTCTAAGTTATTGTGGTAAAGGCGCTGGGAGCAGCTTGAAGGTCTCTGTGAACTGTGCAGGTTGGTGTCCAGCTGACAGCCCAGCACAGCCAGCCAAAACAAATGTGGTCCCTCTCTGCAAGCATTCTTCCTCAAATACCTTCCTTTGGAGTCATCTTTTATTTTAAGCAAAATACATAAACAAAAGAAAATAGTGTCAGTTTTACTATTGTACACATGGACCCAAAACACCCATTACAATCATCACCAAAATAAATTATTGTCCCAGTTTGAAAGGGTGGGAAACTACAGTTTTCCTTTCGTTCAAGTGGAGAGCATTTTATAGTAAGACATTCCTTAGGGATAATATACATTTTAATGGACTCACATAAAAGTTATCATATATTTTTAGATCAAGTCTGTGTGTATTAAATTTAGTAGTGTGGGAAACAGAAGAAGAGCCCGATAAGAACTTTAAATGATCATTTTTATGGAAAAGAAATGAAGGATGACACTTCCAATGGCTCTTGCAAGAGGCCCTTGAAACAACAGCTTTCCACAGGCTTGTGACAACGGAACAGCAGAGATTTGTGTAAAAAGTCTATTTTCACATTGGACAAGTGCAGCCTCTTCTTTAAGCATTTCAGACAGAGAACTCAGCTAAGAAAACCCTTCCCTGTCCCCCTTGTCCCTCTTTTCCTTCCCCACAAAGAAAAAGAACTTTGTGTAACAGACTGGAGCAATCAGAGCCATCAGAGCTCAGGTTGCGGACGTGTCAGCTTTTCCACGGCCGGCCCCGCTCCCCTCAGCCATCCTGCATTTATTTTTAAAAGGTCATTAAACAAGGCACAAAAGGTGAGGTGCAACGTTACAGATTTATAACCTGCCTGAGCAGACAGGGGCTGACAAAGGGCTGCTGCCGCCTGGAACACCAGGCTGAGGTACAGGAGGTGTCTGCTTTGTGCCCTGCGATCAAACCCAGCAGCTGAGGGAAGCAGGAGTGAAATACATTCAGAGGGGATGCTCACATCTGAGTCCTATCCCTCACCTTCCCTTAATCAGCTCTTAATATATTGCATTTATTTATTTGAACTCTACCCTTCCTCACACTCACCTTGTCTTCTGCTCTGTTCCACCGCCTGCCACTCACGTGGGAGGGAAGGCCACCAGGGTTTTGGTCCCAGTTAAATCAAATCAGTTAAACAACAGTCCGAGCTCCTTACCCTGACAGATTTTGTGCTAAAAGTTAATTACTCTTCAGGTCACTCTTAATTCTTACTCCTTTAAACTGCTGCTGGTTTGCCTCGTACCTCGTGGAGCCGCCAGATCTCTGGATTACGTTAAAAGCAAAGCAGACCGACTTCTTTAATGGAGGCACTACTTGAAAACACCCACACTGAAAGCAATCATCTTCTGGCTTACAATTCATTCATAATCATTTTAAAAAATAATTGGAAGGAAAGGTAAGAAGTTTAAACACCCAGTGTGACATCCTTGTTCACATCTCATGGCCAAACTGCTCCTCTGATATGCTGCCAACTTTTTATCAAAAAGCTTCCACCGAAAGTCTCTTTGTTACAAGTTAAATGCTGGGGCTGCCTGTGCTCAAAGGGGCTGTTGGGCCCAGAGGTTTATTCCCTGGCGTGTGTCTTTTAAACAGGAACATTTTTATAATCAGAACTGGAGATGAAAAGGCACGGGCACATGGCAAACAAACATCTACCACGGTGAGCGAGGTCATCGATGGCAGCGTGTGCTAACGAGCCCTGTGCATCACTGGGGCCTTCCTGTGTGGAATCCTTTCCTGCCCCTTGAAGAAGGGTTCTGATACAACACGACTGGTTTTGATTTAGAGGTCTCCAAAGGGGTTTTATTCCATATCAAAAGGAAAACATCGTGTAACAAAGGAATCCACCGAGCTTTCTGTTCTGCTTGGTGGTGGCTCACTACAGAAACTTCCAGCGCCTCAACGAAGCCTTGAGCCAGGATTTCAACTGCTGCAAGATCATCTGAACCCCAGAGCTCAGAAACTCAGCCAGGTCAACCCTTCTAAGTTCAGAAATTAGTTTTTCCTCCCTCCCTTTGAGTCACAGACTGGTTTGGGTTGAAAGGGACCTTAAAGTTCATCCAGTCCCACACCCTGCCACGGCAGGGAGACACTTCACTGTCCCAGGTTGCTCCAGGCCCATCCAACCTGGCCTTGGACACCTCTGGACAAGCCCTTCCTGCCCAAACCCCGCGTCCTCTGCTCTCCCAGGGTCTGCTCTGGCCTGGAGTGACACGTGGGGACAGTTGTCACGCTGTCACTGGAGCCCTTTGGAGGAGGGTCCTGCCCCCCAGAGCTGTGTAATCACCCCGTTCCTTGCACTGTCTCCTCACTCCAAACCCCACCACACAAACACCCTGTGTAAGGCTCTGATTTGCACTGCTGGTGTGGGATCCTGTTTGTGGCTCAGCAGCAGCTCCTGTGTTGTTGTGCAGCTCCCAACCACGTGCACACTCCAGCTGTCCTGCAGGTTCTCCTTGGGAGCCCAAGGCTTATTTGTAAGATGTATAAATATCTTCTCCAACAAACTGCTGCACTAGCTGAAGGCACAATTTCTAATCTGCACACCACTGCATGCTAAACACAGAGAAGATTTAGGTTAATACTGTGCTTTCTGTATCTTATCTCAGCAACCCTAAACCAGGATCACCCAGAGCTGCAGCAACACCCGACCAAACTCCTCCCTGGTTTTAAGATCGAGCAATGTCGGGTGCAGCTCGGGGACAGCATTTCCCAAATGCACAGCACAGTCACCACTCCCCAGAGCTCCCTCAGCCCCTTCAGTCAGACTTTGCACCCAATAAAAACCCAATGCTGAAAAAAACCTTTCAGCAGCACAGAGATAAATAATGCCCAAGTACAGGGAGTCCTGTGTTGTCAGCTCACACAAACACTGGGACAAAGGCTCTCCAGCATCTGCTGCTCTGTTTATTTTTCTTGCAGGGGATGGGAGTGCACGAACTCCAAACCCCCCCAGCAGCTTGTGACCCACCTGAGGACATCTGTGCTCTCCTCAGGAGTTTTAAATGGTGCCTCTGCACTTCTCACAAGCTGGAATAAACACAGGGAAGCAGCCTGGCTTGGTTTTATTCCCGTGCCTTTCCCAGGGGCATCACCACCAACCACACCAGATCCAAATGGCTGAACGACAACTGAAATGTAACAAATCAACAGAAATTTTCCCTGTGATTTTCAGTTTTGAGGTCATTTTTCGTGCAATATAAATAGAAGACTAAACTTGATTTTCCACTGTCCTCTCAGGTCTGCCTTGACAGGAACAACTCCTCGAGCCATGGACTCCCCGACATCCTGCTCGGTTCTCCCTCCTCAGACCCTGCCAGGCTTTTTATCCCAGACAAAGGGTCTACACTGCAAAAACTAGGGAAACTGCTGAAGTCTGTCTCAAGGAAAAACATTATTTAATCCCAAAAAGTCTGTGTGCCTCTATCATAAACCAGCCAGGATGTCACTCATGAGTTTTAGCTTTCGTGAGCTCCTAAAGCTCCTGAAGTGAGCAGCTATCACGAGCAGGACTTTCAGATCCTGCCAACACGCTCAGAAAATTTCATTTCCATCAAAGCCAGAAGCATCCTTACCATATTGTCTCGTTTGTGCCTCATTTTGTTTAAGGGACCTTCCCAAACACCGCTCTTCATTCTCACAAACAGGAAATCTTTTACACACGATCAAGGAAGTCGGAGGCTTGTCCCGAACAAAAGGCACAATCTCCCGAGCTTCTGAGAGGGTTTTATTTTCCTGAAGTGATAAATCAGCAGGGCATGGATGGCTGCATTTCACTCACTTCTTGCTCCAATTTACTGCACCTGAGGGAACAAGTGTAACAAAAGGTATAATTAATACCTACGCGGATGCTCCGGGCCCTGGGCCAGCGGCCGCAGCCCGGCACGTTCTCGGGGCACTTGAGGGCCCTGATGGCAGATAAGGGATAAATCCACGATATCCAGATATTTAGAAACAGAGAAAAGCAGGGACACAGCCCCCTGTGGCAGCCAAAGGGAGGGTAGGGAGTAGGGGGATGCACTGTGGCCACAACAGCGGCTCCAGAGCAGATCCAAGGGTTGGATGGAGATGGGAAGTACCTTGGGAGTTGGGACTGTCAGCAGGGAAGGGACAGTGGTCACTCCTTCTGGCAGCAGGGCACCCTCGGGAGCTGGTGCATCCATCCCCCCTGTCACACCGGGGGAATAAGATGCTTTCCCTGCTCTGTCTTTCCCCCCATGCCAGGACAGGGATCAGAAGCTGCAGCTGAGGGACCCAGGTCTGCAGGAAGGCTGAACCAACCACCCCAAGTGTAGCAATGGCACTTCAGCACTGAAAAGGAGTGAGGGGAAAGCTCCAGCCCAGCTCATTTCACATCCCTCCCGTCTTACTAACTGGGCTCTGCTAATTTTAGAGTCCCTGTCTGAGACTGCACAGTTCTGATCTGGGAAGGAAAAGGGATCCAGCAGCAGAAAATGGCTGCAGGTTTTGACAGGGATATGATCCCTGCATCTATTTAATGGCCTTGCTACACTTCTGAATCGATACAAGCTTTACCATTGACAACAGCACACATGAACATCTCTGGGAATTGGAATTTTTAATCTTTTCAAATTGCACTTCCAATACCTCAAAGCCTTAAGAGAGGAAATGCACAGCAGGAACAACTAGAGACCCTAATTCTTCCACTGAAGTTCCAATTCCAGCACTGAAAACGCCCCAGTGACTCCAGTGACACCGTGGGCTGGTCCCACTGGTGAGGAATGACCACAGAGTGCCCCGAGAATGGATCCCCAGGGCAACAAAGACAACTGAGCCCAGCTCAAGGGTCATCACTTAGTGCTGCCCCAACGCTCCAAACACCGCAGGAGAGCCTCACTTCAGGGACACCAGCTCCTCTGGGTCCTCCAGTTTCCACAATCCCCCAGATTCAGCTCCTTTTGGAAAGAAGCACGACTGTAGTGTCAGTTAAAGCTCTCCCAGGCAGTGCCTGCTCAGAGGAAACGTCTCAGCACCGTCCACAGCCAAGAAACCACGAGGAGCGGCAGCAGGAACACGTCAGGCCCCGGGACTGCCCGAGGAGTACCTGCAGCTCCAGACACAGGAGAGCCAAACCTCACGGACCTGAGGGCTCCTTGCACCTTGGAAATGGAGAGTTTCCAAATCAGAACCACACTTACTGTCAATAGCAACACCGAGCAAACACCCGACTCACCTCTGGTAAGCAATAGTAAGTGCAGAGAACTCATTGCCACGTCTCAGTGTTTTGGATTGACAAACACATTTAAAGCTTAATGAAAACAGCACAGGCACTTCAAAGCAGGAAAACAGTTATTAAAAATTATCTGACAAGGAGTGACACTTCATCTGCATCCACAGTATTTAATTTGTTTGAATAATATAGTTACAGATAAACAGGTTCACTCCATATACAATTACCAATACCTTTGTTTTAATACAGCTCATATTCCAGTACATCAACACTATTTTATTTACAAGGTATTTATGTACATTAACATCTTTCTAAAGTCAGTGCATTGTCAATAAGTTTTTATACAATAATTTACAAAGTGAATGTAGTTAATAGTTAACTTAATAAATTTACTACTAATTCATGAATTAATTTAATTTAAAAAATTAATTACAACCAATGTAACAAACACAGAAGATCAAATAACATTAGTAGATTGTGCTACCTGCTTAAATAAAACATTTTAAAGTAAATCAGTTGAAAATCTTTCACTTTTCATGGAGGAGCAGACAAGGCAGTACTGAAAAAGCTTCTACCCTAGAAATTCCCATGTCACGTTTGCTTTTCTTCAGGCTCAATGTTTAGACCACTTTAAAGATAAAGACCAGAGAGGATAAGGAGCAACACCTGACAGGTAAGACAATAGTCATTTTTGGATCAGATCTGCTGCCCCTGCAGAGGCACCAGAGGCAGGGAGGGCTCTGCTGGGGAACAGCCAGACCAGCTGACACCACTCCCTACCTGGGGACAGCTCAGACCTTCCTGCAGTGACAAACCACTGAGGGGCTGGCACCCCTGCACAACACCTCAGGGTGAATCCAAACACCAGTGCCAGGGAACCACGTAAGGAACAGCTCTTAGTGCACACACAGGATCCAGAGGACTGGGAAGACGACACGGGACAAAATTAACGAGCTGCTTGAACTCAGCCCAAGAAAAAAAAGGCCAAAAGAGTGAGATTTTTCTCTTCATTCAGATATGCAAACGGGTTAACACTGAAAATGTTTAAGAAAATGCCTGCTCAAAAAACAACCATCTTTTTATCCAGTCTCTGCTAAGACTCAGTCACACCTTCCCTCCTGCAACAGGCCCCTTGAGTCACAGAGCATGTCGCAAGGGCAGGGAAAGCAATTCTGGTTTAATTGCAAGTATTTGCATAAACTGTTGTTAAAAAAAAAGAAGAAAATTTGAAAAGGCAACCAAATTTTGAAACCAAGAAACTCCATTAAATTATGAAACCAAAAAAAAAAAAATGTATCTCCATCCATGAATGCTACGAGAGCTCCCTGACAGCCACAGCTTCGCCTCCCTTGGAAATACACAGTGGATAATTCACAGCCATTCACTCCAGAGCCCTTACAACAACAACAGCAACAAAAAATAAACCAAACTCTGGTTTTCAATTCAATTATATGCATTTTTCCAAAGTGCAAATTTAAAAGCAACACCAGTCATGAAACACAAGCTCAGGCATCTCTCCTTCCGCAGCTGGGAGCGCTCTGTGCAAGGTGCACACTTTAGGACACCGTGAGTGTCACCACAACCACTCTCTCCAGCCTGAAGCCTCTTCTGGAGGCAGCTCCGAGGTTTGAGCCAGCCCTCTTCAGGCAGAAAAGCCATTCCTGAAACATGCTGATCTGCACAGCCAACACGTGGAGAAAACACAAGATAATAAACCAGCCAAGTGCAGAAATTAATCTCTTCTCAAAGGATGATTTGGTTGTGCTCCCAACATACAGAAAGAAAGCAACTGACACACATCAGTGGTGGCAAAACTGCAAACTTCTCCTACTCTCGACGATAACTCAGTTTGTGCACTTTTCTTTCTCTTGCTTTCCCTGTTTTGCCAATAAAATGCAATAAAACTGCAGGAAAAAGGAGGTAGCAATATCATGTTGTCCAAAGACAACACTACAAATTGGTTTTCCCCATCACCTTAAACCTAACGAGAGCCTCAGGGGGTTGTTAGAACAGTTGGTAAACTCTACACTACTTTGTTTAGCTCTTATTTGGACTATTTAATTTAGCTCTTATTTGGTCCTAGGTGGCTTTTCTCAAACCATTTGATTTAAAGGCCAGTGGCAGTCTCAGCCTGATGTCCAACATCAGAAACGTTCAGAGCATGTAGTGAGAAAACAGAACAAAACGATACTATTTGATATTAACTGGTTAACCAGGGGGGTTCTTCTTGTGCTTTCAGCCCACGGGCTACGACAACCACGGGTGGGTGTCGTGTCCCAGAACACCCTCAGGGTGTCCCTCCCCTCTCCCAGGCCGGGCAGCCCCTCCTCACTGCAGCACGCAGTACTTCTTGTAGTCGGACTCGAAGTCCTCGTCCATGCTGCTCGTGTCTGCCATCTTCTTGCCGTCGATCTTGGGCAGGAACTGGGCATAGTCCACCCCCTGCTGCTCGTAGAACAGAATGTAGGCAGAGTCCGTGTCGATCTCGTCCGGGTGCAGCTCCTGGGACACGGAAAACACGGGCGGGAAGACGCAACGGGATGATCGTGTTACTGTCACCCAACTTAAAATACACAAGACTGCCCTGGAAGCTCCTTTTAACTGTCTGTTTGTAACCAAAAACAAAAAAATCACATTTCTGCTCTCTTATTCGTTATCAGGCTCCACTAATTACTGGAGGAGTCTGACAAATGTTATAGTGATAAATGCAAATACCTAAAAATGTCGGAACTGAATTATTCACTAATTGAATACAAACTGCTCCCATCATGAAAATATATTCCTGGATTCCTATTTTTAGTAATTTTCCCCATCTCTGTACAAAATAAGCATCTTTAAGTGTGGGAGCAGCTGATGAACAGATGTCACCTTGGGAAAAAAATCTCATGTACAATTTCAATTAATAATTTTAATATTTCTCTGCTGCAGCTTTTGAGACGCTCACGATTTCAAACAGCTCTCATTGTGTGGTCTACTGGAAGGTGTCCTTCCCCCTTCCCACCCAAACCATTCCATGATTCCATGACTCTATAACGTAGTTTCTTTGGCAATAGGTAATCAGATTATTATTTGCCAGAAAAATCATGACTTATTTGCTAGAAGAAGCAGAGGTTTACCTTACAGCTGCTGTCATTGTAGCAGTACCACTTGTTGTTCGGGTTTTTGGCATAAGTGACGTAATGACCCCCTCCCATAATTCCTGAATGGCACTGAAGAAAACGAAGAAGAGAATCAGTTCTGGATCAAGGAAACGACTCACAAATTCATTATCTCTGAGTGACAATGGCTCGTGACAATCTAACCTTATACACCCAGACAGAACACGTGGCAGAGACACACTTCAGCTGTACTGAGTGCCCCAAATTTACTGTGCTGGCACGGGCTCTGTCCTCCTTGCCAGCTGCAGGGAGCACCCCAGAGGCACTCAGAGCCAAGCAGGTCCCCCAGCGGCGCCGGCCCCGCAGGGCTGCACGTACCGAGATTGCATATAGGTTGTAGATGGGGTTCGCACACACGTCCTCTCTTTGGTCGTCGGCGCCGTCGTCCTCGCTGTGGGTGTCCCCCTGCCCGCCCAGGCCGTTGCTGAAGGGGCTCTGCTCACACAGGTACCCGTTGGCCAGAGGCCCCTCGCTGTCCTGGGCACTGCACAGTTCACTCTGGCTGCCCCCCAGGGCGTGCCCCTTGCCGAGGGCGTCCCCCTGCTCCTGCTCGGTACCGTTCTCCCTGTTGGCATCCAAGTTCTCTTTGCTGCTGGACAGTTTGTTCTTCCCCAGCTGGGGCAGCCGCAGCCGCCCTTTGCCCCTCCCTAAAGTCCTTGGGCTGCTGTTTGGGCTGCTGTTTTTACTCGAGGGACAGCTGGTTCCACCTTTCCTCCCCAGAGATGGAGATGCTGAAACAAGAAAGCACGTGGATTACCAGGACAAGTAAACACACAGTCTGAGTTTCTTCTAAAAAAGTGATTTTTTGAATAACCAAACATCAAAAAAGCTCCACTCTTTCGTTAGAGCTAATGAGTAATACATGGAATTAAAAATCATGGTGCACACCTAGGAACTGAAATTTACCTCTTTTATGCAGGAGCACATTCCTCACTCTCATTCCAGCCCACTTACACAAGTGCCAATATGTGTTGTCACTGAGCAACTTTTTTACTTTTCTTTCATTTTTTATGGTAAAAGCTTCACCAAGAAACACTAAGAAATGCTTCAAAGTGAGTGCAGAGCTTTGGCCAAAACACCCAAAGGTTCAAATTTTGCTGCTAATACAATTTTTTCCCCCCCTTCAAAGAGCAGCACCGGCTGCAATGTGCCCATATCACCACCTACCTTTGACACTGTTCAGGACTGACGTGTTGAGGGAGGACGGGCTCCTGTTCAGTGTCTCCCCCTCCCCTGGTGTGCCAGAGCCCTGCAGCTCCGTTTTCCTGGGCTCCCCTGGGAGGCTCCGTGGCTCCGGCTCCACCTGGAGCGTCAGCGCCTTCCTTTGGAAATGACTTGGATCCCTCTGTACCAAAAAGGCACTTGGGTCAAAATTTTCTCGGGGAAATTTGACGATTTTCTGGGATTTTATCCAGCGGCCGTTTACGAACTGAAACCTTTTCAGGTGAATGATCTGAGGAGAGAAGTTGGAGAAAATGAAAGGAGGACAACTACATCCCAGGGAGGAATTTCACTGTTTAAAGAGAGTTTTTCCCAAAACATACATATTTTATCGCTTGCTAATAAATAAACACAGTGACAAAGCTGAGTGTGACAACTTGGATTCTGGGATCAAGGTGGTAAAATAGGAAACTAATGTTTTCATGGGGAATTGATGGAAAGGGTTGCTTCAACTCAGTGATCAGCACTGCCTGTTTTGAATAACCAACCAAATTTGAAACGTAAGAAATGCAGGTGTTCCCCAAGTAAAGGTTATGTTACCAGAAAGCCCATCTGAGCGTGAATTCGGTGCCACAACAGCTCACACTGCACACAAACCACCACCATTTCCTGCCATGGAGCAGCTACAAACATTCAGAAGGAACTGGGGTTTGCTTTATTTGCCTGCCTTCCAGAACTGCACGCAGCAAACTCAGAGAGACGGTGAGCAAAGCAAACCACCTTCCTCACAACAGGAGATTCAGGTTCGGGAACAACATTTGCTGCTGTGGAGGAAAACTACACGAGGTCGTACCAAAATAGGGGGAAGTCTCCAGAGATCCAGTTTTTTGGTGGCCAAACAATGGGTCTTGCACTTGGAGCAGTAGTACATCTCGTCCTCCCCCAGCTCCTCCTCGCTGGTGAAGGCTCGGAGACAGCTGTCCAGGTTGATGGGCTCCGCCTGAGCCCGGCGGCTCTGCTCAACACTCTCGTGTTCCTCCACGATCTGAGGGGAGACAAAACTGCATCTGACTTGGAAAGGTACACACACTGCTCAGAGGGAGGCTCTGCCCCCAGCACCACGCAAGGAACTCCAGGGAGTTGTTTACAATTGAAGATTAAAACCTGACGTGCCAAGTTCGAGCAGAAAATTTCATTTCAGTTCTGAAGAGGCAGATATGAAAAATAAGTCACTGTCCTTGATCTTGGGCCCTGCCTACAAATTATCCATAAAGCACAACTGCATAGATTCAACTCATAAGTTTGTCCAGTTGTGCTACATTAACTCAAGCACAGTTTTTTACCTTTACATAGGTTTTGTTGACTCCGTGGGGAAATGGGTTTACTCACATGCATAACTGTTTATGGTAACAGAAAATTCATCAAATTAACGAATTTTGTAATAGATTATGGAGACTAGATCAAAAGCAACTCACAACAGGCAGCTGTGGTTGCTTAAAAGCTTCCCTTCCACATTATTCAACCCCTTAAGAGGTCTAACACTGGCATCAATTTACCCAGAACATACTGCTCCGTGATCACTGACTCTACACTAAGAGAAGACTGACTACAGAAGCATCAAATAACTCAACAAAGCAGGGTCTGTGCTGGGATCTTACCCGCTCCTGGGAGGTCTGGTAGCGCAGGTGGAGGGCGGTGGGGTCCCAGTCCACGGCTATGTACGCGTTGCCCACGCAGGCTCTGTCCTCCGAGCACTCGATCTTACAGCCCCGGCAGAACCTGCACCACAACACACTGATGGGGATCTGCCCAGCGACCGTCACTTCCTCACTTCTGCTCCCCGGGTTTTAAACGTGCACCCTCCGAGCTCCAGGCCTCGCCTCCGGGGTCAGAGGCATTTTTATACAACAATATTCAGTGTCATTTGCTGTTTTACCACAAGACTTTAAACTCTTAACAGAGATGAGAAACTGAAGAAGTTGGGGGAACCCAACCACCACCTGCTGCAGCTGAGCCAGGGAAGATTCCTTAGTGGAAGGTGTCCCTGCCCTTGCAAGGGGTTGGAACAAGGTGAGCTTTAAGGTCCCTTCCATTCCAATCTTATGACCATCAACAACTACACTGCTTTGTCTCCTCAGATCATTTACTCCATGATAACCAATTCACTTGATTATTTAGCTGCAAGATCCTTTTTTTTTTTTAAATGAGTCTGAATATCTTTCGAGGAGGGGCCTGAAATTTTTGTTAAGGAAAATTCCCAAGCATCCTTCCAGGGTGGATTTCTTCTTGGCCACCTCAGTTCTTACCCTTCAGATGGCACAGGAACTCGCAAGGGTAGCTGATTTACATCTAAAGTTTTGGGTTGTGTGAACCCCCCAGTACCATCCAAGGATGTGGACACACACGCCTGCACATACACATACATGGAATATTCTGAGAGGTTTTTGATAATCTCATGTCTGTCTCCTAATTTAAAGTTTCTGTGCCAGCTTTCAGCTCTCCAAGCCATAGAAGCTGCACTACAGTGCAAGTCTGCCTTGGGAGAGATCTGGTGAAATTGGATTCTAGATTCTTATTGTTTGATATTACCCCTGAAGTCTGAAATGCAGCACGGGGCCATTACCATAAATTACCTTTCTGCTGGAGTGATTCCCTGCTGTAAATCGAAAAAAGGACAATTTACCTGTACCATGGACACCAAGCACAAGAATTTCCATCCTTCTGAACTACCCTGAGGGTGAAGGGATACTGATACCCCATGCTGTCATCACTGAAACAGAAGAGAACACAACATCAACCAGCAGCACTCACTCACTGCCATACCCCCCTTCACTAGGCCTACGTCTACTTAAACAAAAAACCCTTCAAACTATAATTTTGATTAAATTAAGCTATTAAAACCTGCCTTTACATGGCCTAAACTTGTCAGATATGAATAATTATCAATCCCTGGGTTAGAACAACCCATTTGTGCAAAGCCAACCTTCAAGTGCAGCAGCATTTAACTGTTATAAAAAGGATTAGAAGGTATTTTTATTATTGCCATTATTATGAGAAATCAAACCTGATGGAGATTAATGCAATTTTAGATCTTGCAGCCAAGTTTAAGGCACTGTGCTGCATCAGTGGGGGCAGAGGCTGAGCTGCCCCACTCACCAGTCCTGGGCATGGTTGCTGGCCTCCTGGGGAGGGAGGGGACTGGCCAGCCTGGAAACCTGGATCCACACGGCATCGTACAGGTCTCTTTTCCGGGTGTGCACCGTGCACGGGACAATGAGGGGCATCCCAAAGAGGCTGGGGCGATTCTTCTGGGATGAGAGGAAGTACAGCTCTGTCCTCATCTGTGTGTGGGAAAGAAAAGGATTCACAGGGAAAGGTGCATTAACCCATGGCCCCATAATTACCTGGATGCTGACCTTGTGACTTATTTCAGGCTGTGGCAGTCACAATTAACCATTAATTCTACTAAAAGCACTCTATTTCCAGTACTAAATACTGTACATTTTGACCACTGGCTTGAAAAATGTTTGTCTTTTATGGTATCATGGCAATGTTATTTAGGCACTGGACCCCATCAAACACACTAACCTGTCTTTCAGTCACGTACAGTATTTTATATTTCATAAGATGCATGTGAGGGACGTGCATTCACGCTCCCTCCTCTCAGGACATAAAGGCTCATTATCACATGGACATTTCTGACAGTTTGTTTCCCAGTGTGTCCCCCACCCTGCTGAGGCACTGACCATTTTCCTGTGCACTGCAATGATGTAGCCCGTGCAGGGGCTCTCAGCCAGCGAGGGCACGTGGCCGTTGAGGGCCCAGCCGGGCGGGCTGCGCTCGGTCCCACATGGCACCACCGTGTTTGGCATCCCGTTGGGAATGAGGGGCTTGGGAAGGTCCCCGTTCATCAGGATGGTGGGGGCTCCGTTAGCTGAGGGCCCAGTGGAGATGTCTGCAGGGAGACAGTTCAATTCTCAGTTATCTACAGCAACCAGCCCCGAGCCCGGGATCTCCATCCTCTCGTCCTGGGTGGGATCACAGTGGATCACCCGCTCACAGTTGCTTCCTGGAGCAGCTCTTGCCCTTTTCTTTAATCCTCACTCACTACCAGAGGCAAAGCTTTCTCCTCAGTTTCCCGACACCAGGGCACTGTGCAGTTTAAATAAAGAGGAAAATGTTTTCTCTCACCTGTCTGCACAGGGCTCGACGCTGACGTGGGGGATCCTGGGATGGGGATCTCAAATGCACACAAGAACCCGCTCACTGACAACCTCACCTTCTGGTTGTCTTGAGGGAAGTTCTTCAATGAAGAGGGGAAAGTCAGTCAGGCATTTCAATCTTTTATCTGATGCAAACATGCTTTGTTCTTTTGAAAACAGGCTATCTGGCAGCTCCTCTCTGCCTCTCATCTGATTTCTTACCCCTCTAGAGGAATAAAGGAACCCACCCCCCTGCAGCAAAACCTGAGAGTTACTGATGGTTCTCTAAACACACTGGGAACAGTTTCATTTCAAGCAGTGACAGCAAAATATAATATATCTACACATACATACACACTATAGAGAACTAAGCCAGTCATTACTTATGCCCCCAACACCTCGACAGTGGTGAACTCATCACTTCTAACTTGAGATTTATTACCTCCAGATGATTCTATGCCTTTCTCCTAAAAATACCATTAGCAATCCATTTTAATTTATTTACAGCAAGCCAAACCACTGTTTAAGAACAAAACAGGAGATCACGGAGAGATACAGCCAAGCTGACTGTTTAATCATATTTTTAGTTCAATTATGTCACAGTCCTTGTACACAAAACTTAAATGTCAAAAAGAAAGAAGTAACAAAAACATGATTCATCTTTTTTCTTCTCACCTTTATATTGGAGCTGTGCACCTCTGCAAGTAGAATCTGCTCTGGTTTGAGCCCACAGAGTTCACTTAACTGTTTTTTCAATCCTGTGTACTTTTCATCCATGTTCAATCTCAGGCCATATCGAACAGGAGTGGTACCATCTAATTTAATTACTGTAAAGGGGAAAAGAAACACACTGGTCAGCAAACCAGGGAAATTTTAATGAGAATAATTCATTACTGATTAGAAAATATTTTTTTCCCCACTTGAAGGTATGATTTATTTTATTTTCCCAGTCATCTTCCAAGGTCTGCAGGCAAACACCAGACAATGTCTTTTTGCACAAGCAGTAGAAAATGGTTTCAAAATTTAGTTCACTTTTTTTATGATCTTCTCTTTTGCCTCCTTTCCAGCAATAGAGGGGGGTCATGACCCACACTGTATTTTCCCCCAGCCCTTTTTTTTTTTTGCTTCAGCCAGATTTAGGACAACCTCCCCAAGACAGTGAACAGAAGCCAACTTCTCCAAATCTCCATTTTACACATTTCTGTTCTGTGTCCTCCAAAGGCTGAAAATGGGCCATCTATGTTCTGTTTTTAAAGGTTTTATCTCAGTTTAACTGCATTGCAATGAAAATCCTTGTACTCATACTAAAATATTATAATAAGTACTAACACAAGAAAATGTGATGTTTTGTAGCTGTTCTAGATGTGCAGGTTTTAGTTTATCAGTGAGAGCTTAGAAGGAGTTAAACCCCCCCACTCACCTGTAATTTCTAGGTGCATGTAGCTGTCCATTGGCAAAGGCAAGGATAAAAAATTAAAGGGGTCAAACCTAACACTTATATGGCCACAAGTTTTACATTTCACTTGCGACTTGAGCTGCCCGTGAAATAAATCTACAACAATGGATCTGTTTCTTCTCAGATGGTTTTCCCAGGCCTACAGTGAAGCACAAAAAAATAATAAAAAGTTAGAAACTGAAGACTGTTCCTTTAATCTCCAAAGTTACACAGGCCTATGGGAGTCAAATTACTTCCACAGAAGTTGTGCAGTAACTTCTAATAAATAGGAAGTATTTAGTTTCAACGTAACTAAAGTTCTCAACTAACAGAACTACCAAGGTAGGACATAATTTAAAGTCCTTCTGAGAGGATCATCAGGTACCTTGAAATATTTTAGTGCCATAAGGACAGAAAACCCAGCACACAAACCCCAACCCAACAATTTCAAGCCCTACCTCTGCTGCTACTTCCCAGTCTGGTCGCCCATCACTGTCCTTCAGTTCAACATATGGCTTATCATGAACTCTGTTCAAATCCTCGTGAAGCCCATCCAGAAGGAAAGCCAGAAGCTCCTGGGAGTCTTGCTGTTGGAAGCCATTAAATCTTGGAGCATATTTTGCTATTGTCCACTGGAAAAGAATGACAAAGTAATTTCACATCACGCAGCAAAAGTTGTAACAATAAATCACAATACTGGAGACAAGACACGTGCTGTCAAATGGGCACGAATTCAATTGCCCAGAGCTAAAGGGAACCCCTTTGCTTTCAGAACAAAAGCTCATTTACAGGCAAATGCATCATCTTTTGTCCCTAGAAAGGGCTACAAAAGGCATTATTTTATCCCACAGCCTCTGAGCCATATCAGGTCGTTCCTGTGACCTCACAAGCATATATTCCACAGAGTTCCTGAGCACCAGACTGATGAGCACTGGCCTCTTCCAGGGCATCTGCCCTTGGCACTGCCCCTTCCTGCACACCTTCCCTGCACCCTTGACAGGCAAGAAAGGAAATTCCCTGATGAGTCTGGAGTAGCAAAGGGGCTGTCTGACTGCCCAGGATGTCACTGGTTCAGAGCCAGCTTCCAACACACCCAGGTGTCCTTCCCTTTCTCTAGGGGAGACACTATTTGAGTCTCCAGACCATTACACCACAGGTAACACGAGGAAAAAGCCCACTGAAATCTTTATTCCAAGGATTCCTGTTTTCTCCCAGCACAGACTCACCCTCAGCTTTAAGGGTGCAATGTTCTTCTGAGTCCCACTCCACAGCTCCTGAACCAGATCCCCATAGCACTTGGCCATGTGTCCTTTCATTCCTATGGGATTTGTCCTAAAAATTCCGAAGTAATTAACACCACATTAAAACTGGAACATAGTTCAAGCCTGCAGATACACCAGGAAGTGGAAAAGCTTCTTGCTCCCAGAAACAAGAGGTTATATTTTCAGATATCTGATCAGCATCTGCTGTGGAGCTGATAACACTGAACTGAAAAGATTTCTTTAAAATGAGTCTCAGCTTTCAGGACAGGATGAATAAATGCTCCAGGATCTAAAATGCCAGTAGTCTCAGACAGATAATTACCTGTTAAGTTCATAGAGATGCCTTCCTGAGATGAAGTAGCGAGTGAGAGGCTGTGTGTTACTCACACACTGGATGCTGGAGTTCATGAAACACGTGTTCCCCAGATTGCTCAGTCCTGTAGCACCCTTTTCAGTAGGAACTGAGAAAAAAAAACATCATTAGATCAACTGTGAAAATTCAGAATGCTGTATCAGTAAAGATGTGACCTTTTCACAGCAGCCAATTTAATTTAACCTGCTCCCAATTACAGCAGCACAGATGCAAGAGGTGTTCAGAATACCTGCTCTCCACTCTGCTTGACAGAAATGGAGGTGTTTTGTTGGGCCTGACCCACCACAGACATCAGCACAACCCAGACAAACTATTTTCAGGTGAATAATTACGGTACTGAAAATTCTGGATTCGCTCGTTAAAATTAAATCCTCACCTTAAAAAGATCCAAGATGATAAACACAACATGCAAAATTTGCCAGGTATCATTTGCTACTTCTGTACCTGAACATCTACAGATCTACCTGTCTATACCCTCAACCCATGCTCATTTCCAGCATTTCAGTTAATAGAAAGAGCAAGCAAAGCAGCACAGGCATTAAAGACCTCACCCACTGCTAAGAGCATTTGGATTAAAAACAATTGTTTCAACATGATACATTCCTGGACTTCTCTTCCCATCCTGATGCAGTTCCTCTGCTGAAACACTCACCTTTATGTCTGTCTATTTTACTGCTGTTTGCTATAAAAGACATCTCCTCTGGCCAGCTCATGTCCTTGTTCCGAACTGGAAAGAGATATGAAGAGGGGTTTTTAAAAAAATTCACTTACTCCTCAGAGCTTACACAGCTGAAGAGCTTTAATTAAAATTCTCTAAAATTTGAGACTGGAAATCTGTGTATTTTTAGTTATTATTTTTGCTAGTTTTCATCTCCATGTTTCCAATCCTTACTGGAACTCATTCTAACACTGGCATCACTCCAGCCACGCCTGAACATCTTTAGAAAGCAGCCCTGGGATTGCTTTCCTGCTGGAGAGCAAATTTTTCAGTGCTTATTCTAATAACTAATAAGGATCCCCCCAGATCTGAACAAATCTGTTCACTCCAGGAGTGATCACTAATATTTTCTGTTGTTGTGAACCAACAACAGATTCAAGTGCATTTCATAACAAGGACAAATTACATCTGTTTCAGGACAAAGTGTGAGAAAACACTGTCAACTTTCCTAACCTGGCTGTACCACCACCTCCCTCTGTTTCTAGTGCATAAACCAAATGGAGGCCCTTTTTATACCTTCTATTACTAAATGCTGCTCATCCTGGATTTTGAGATATTCCAGTCTGTGATCTTCATCATCCAGCAAGGTGAGATAGTTCTGCAGGAGAGAAAAAAAAAAAAAGTCCTTCCTGTAGTTATTACTTGTAGATGTAAAATCCCCTCAAAGCAATGAAATTAGAACAGTGGAGTGCACAAAAACCTCTGGAAAACGAGGAGCAAGAGTTTTCCAACCTGAGCAAGTTAAACCTACGGCCACCGTAATTTTTCTGGGCAGGTGTATTTAATGGTTTCTAGCAAGGAGTAAGATATTTAAGAGCTGGAGAGAAGGAGGGGAAGGAGAAGGGCCCCCATTACCTCACTGTTGTAGAGCCAGAGCCTCATGTCCTCCTCCTTGATCCGCAGCCGCTGGGACAGGTACTCGTGGATCTCTTTGATGGTTTGCATCCGGCTGAAGCAGCCAGTGTAAGCCAAGACCCTTTTGAGAGGAGCATTCGGAGAAGGGACATTCCCTGGATTCACAGTCAGGAGAGAAAGGGAGAAGGTAATCTATCCCACTGCCGTGGCCCACAGGACAAGTGCAATGAGAGCAGTAACAACTCATACGCTGCATTTACCATCAGTCCTCTGCCAAAAACACCAGACAGTTCTACTGCTTGTATTTATGGATAAAATAAACTGGAAAACCAGTTGTTCCCGACCCTTTTGGACAAAAATCTTGCTATCAACAGAGCAGATGAATTATCTCCCTTCGTATCAAACCCTATTAGAAAATGGCTCCCCTGAGAGTCTCACAGGAAACAAATCATTTCAGAGAAGTTTTACTGCTCTTTTTGTCTCTTAAAGACACAGCATCAGAGGCAAGGGTAAAAAATTCAAAATAAAGGACTTCAAATTTTCCTGAGGATTTTATTTCTGAGAGAACACTGTAAATAAAAAAATAAGGTCAAAAAAAGTCAGTCTGACTATTCTGGGGAGCAGCATGACTTTGCTCCAGCTCTTCTGTGGAGATAAAGGCTGCTCTGTGCAGATGGAATCAGCCTGCAGTTCACAACAGAAGGATTCCTAATGGCTAAATTCCTCAAAACACATTCTGTGGTGGCACCCAGGATTTTCACCCAAATCTCTCAACAATCTCATGTTCACAACACAAATTAATTCCATCATCAGTCAAGGTTGTTGCACTTCACAATGTGAACTCATCTTTAAATAAAACATTTGCACAAGAGATGAGACCGACTTGAGATTTAATTTTTTTGAGCTGTTTTAGTTCAAACTTTGGAGGTTCCCCACAGAGACAGGTCTGTAACAAAGTCATGAAAAGCTCTTATTGTCCAGCCAAACCCAAACTGGGCAACTGCAGTGCTTAAGTGACCTGAAGGGTGACATTATTCTACTTTCACCGTAAAAAGATGAAAATGAAATGAACAGTACCACGTGAAAAGATGCAACATTATATTATTCCATGCAATTGGACAAGAGAGGAAACTCTACTGTAATCATAAGTCAGCAAAGCATCAGTCTTGCTTCAGTATACCAAGCAGAGTACTCATTTTTTCCAAAGAAAACAAACCAGCATTTTCTGAGATTAGGGATCAGAGGATTAGTTGTAAGATTACAGCAAGAAAGCATATTTGAGAACTCAACAAGATTAATAACCGATTGGATGATTGAATTAGTGCAGTGCAAAATGATTCCAAATCAAGATGAAATTTGGCAGAAATTCTTTATTTGAATTTGGGCATTTGAGGAGGTCCAAAGGCAGCGGATTCCACCGGATTAGGTCAGGTGGGAAAGGTGAATTTGGGAGCAGGCAGTTTCTGGGGTGGAACTCCATCACACAGGCAGCTGCTGGGCTACACCTGAGGTTTAGATTCCATAAGAGCAGGGAGAAATGGAGCACCTGCAGGAGGTTTTTCAACACTAGCGAGGCTAAAGGAGTGATTTTTCAGTAGCCAGGTGAGCCCATTCCTGGACATCTGACACTGTGGATGCCAATGTGTATCTGGGAATGTGAACACCAGGGATTCCTTCAAACCTCCCGTGCCAGGCAGGTTTGCAGCTGTGCAGGAAAACTGGGAACTGGGGACAAATCCTGCAGCACCTCCCAGCTGAAACCTAAATCACAATCTAAAGGTGATTCTTGCACAGTCTTCTAGTGAGCATTGCCACCACAATTATGGCAAACACATTTTAGCTGGATATTTACACTTTCTATTGAATTGCCTTTCTGACCACGACAAATAATAATCTTCGTATTCCATTAATGCAACTGCTTTCTAAAGAGCATTAAATAATTTGGGGCATCGAAGCCCAGCTGCCCAAGCAGCTCAGAACCACTGAGTGAACGTCAGTTTAATTCACTGTACCACTGCACTCTGACACGCACACCCAGCCCGGTGCAGAGGCACCCGTTCCACGGCTACAAAAATCCAAGCAGGACTGGCCAGCTCTGCCCTTTATCAGTTCCTGCAGTGCTCATTTCTCCCTCTCAGCTTACAGTAAACCATGCAAATCAACCTCCCTGCCACGGCTCCCTGTGCCTGTCCCTTCAGGAGAGGGCAGGGGGAAGCCTCTGGATCGTCACTGTGCCGGATGGGTGATTAGCTGGAGCACAAGCACAGTGCCAGGAAGCTCCTGCAGCTCAGAAACTGCACATTCTTGCTGCATTCTTAAGTTACCTCTGGGTAAGTGCTGAGGGAACATTCTGAGGCTCATCATACCCATATTGACCCAGATGTTGGACTGCTGGGTGCGCGTGGCCGGCTGCTGCCGCAGGAACAGCAGGTACCGCGGGAACAGCTCCAGCTCTGCCACGTTGGTCTTGCTGTTCTTGATCACCTGGACACGGGCAGAACACAGAGACACCCGGGTTGGGAATCCCAAGCAGGAATTAGGAAAAACAAACTGGTTTACTGGCAGGTGAGAAATCATCTGAACTTCTCACGTGGGCAAATATCCCCGGGAGAGGCAGTTTACTGATTGCTAAGCACTTTTCTGGAGCTTATTAAGCTGCAGGTTGTCAGGAGCAAACTCCTTAGTTAGTGGAGCATAGCTGTCTGCACCACATCATGGAAAGAACATTTTCATAATTCCTGAAATATCTGTGAATCTACAACGAAGCTCATTAATTCCACTCAGCGTGTACTTCCATCTGAAAGTCTCACAGCTGCTGAACAAACTGACACATGCTGCACTTTTTGAACTACAGGATTGAATTAAAACCTTCACATTGTAAGATCAGACTAAAACTTGCTTTTGTTACATTCTGATATGTCGACAGAAAAAGCTGAAATTGCCCCAAGACATGTTTTGTTTTGCAGCTTTTCGGTCACCGTTTCTACCAAGGTTTTGCTACTTAGATGTGCCCAAACACAGACACCCATAAATAGGAGGAACGTTCACTGTTTTTGTGGCCATGTGAAGCAGAAAACACCCACTTCATTTGTGAGAAGCAATGTAACCCACTGAAGTGCCACAGTACTAAACTCCAGCTACAACAGAAACAACAGTGATGACATTTTCTGAGAAGAAAGCACATTAGTTTGTGTATAAAGTGATGTGGCCTTTTCTGGATCACGAAAGGTGTTTGTTTCCATGGAGAACGTGTGGGAGGAGATAACACAAGCCAGTGATTTTTCACTGTAAAATAATTGCCAGTACTGGAGCCAAGAGAGAGAATTGTCAACAATCACACAGCTGATTCTCTCCCATCTGTGACACTGGATGTTTGTGACACCAACCACCTCATCTCTGCCGCCACCACCAAAAAAAGCCCTTCACTGGCTTTTTTAAGTGTAGCTCCTACAAGAGACTGCCTGACACAGAACAAACCAGCCAGCCTCTGGAATGAAGGTACTCCACAGAAATCTAAGTTTCTCCCATTTGTAGGAGAACAAACTGCAGCTCTGAAGTGCTGCTGAGCAGCCCTTGTGCCAGAGAACAGGCTCTGCCTGTTCCCTTCCCCGGGCTCACCTCCTGCCATCTGCTTTTGAGCTCCTCACCAAGTTCTGCTCATTGTGTTTCTATGACACTGAATTTGAAGGAGCAATTGTTACCTTCCCCCACTTGATGGAATTGTCAGGGAGAAGGGCAGGGTTTTCAGAGCTGCAGGTGTCCCAGTTTTCATTTCAGAGGATTTGCAGACCAGCTGAAAATTTATCCCGGCTGCTCAAGATGAGTGTTTTGATGCCAAGCCTTTTAAACCTGATCTCAGGTTTACTTCTGTCTGCTTTAGCCATCACCACCAGTTGAGCAGCACCCCTGCCCTGCTGCAGCACCTCCTGGGGATTGTGCTGCAAACCTCCTGCTAAACATCCACAATTTTCTATCCATGTGCATTTCGGAGACTGGTTTTTCCCAGCTCGCTCTTCCAGAGTCTCAGTTTAGGATGGGTGGGAGGTGACTGGAACAGGTTACCTTGTGCCCCTGGCAGGGGTTTGGATAAATGAGGTGGTTGGTGCTATCTCAGTGGTTGTGGCAATTCAAGTGTGTACAATCCCCACTTACCGGCCTGGGCAAGGACAGATTTGCTCCATACCAGTGGTAAAGTGCTCTCCAAACTGGCTCTGGTACCATCACATAGTCCTTGCCTTCTACCAGCTGTGGAGATCTCTTTAACCTCCCACCCTCCATTGTCAGTGATGCAGCCTTGCAAAAAGGAAAAAAAAAAAGGGGCTTTGTCACATCTCAAATGGAAAAATCAGTTTACAGCCACAACGATTTTAGTTCATGAACACAGAACACTCTTTAATTATTAAAAAACCTTCTAAGTAGCAATTAGCAACTGCTTTTCATGCTGAAAGATGGTATTTAAATGTAACTATTAACATGCAAGTTTCATTATTTACTATTTCTCTAAAAGCCTGTCCAGTATAAAATGCATAATGTGTTTTGTCTCTCGTGTCACCTACTCTGACAATTTTGGACAGAGAAATCCAATCCCTGCTCACTGACGGTGCTGGTCTGTGTTTCACCTTTTATTTGCATCAACACTGCAAAACCTGTCGGTTTTACTATTTAGTTAACTACTTTCTGTTGTTATGAGCAGCAATAAACTCATATTCAGATGGAAGATACCAAAGTGTTTCATTATCAAAATATTTGACAGTTAATGCTGCAAGCTGTGTTTCCATAAACACCTTTCCCTCTGTAAGAACATTCTGCATGTTTCTTTTCTCACAACACACAAAGTAGCCTTAGAAGTAGAACACCACTTTTCCCCTCCTAAAATAAAGAGTAAAAAAGCTGAATTTTGCTGTGTGACAAAGCAGGGGTAATTTGGGATTAAGACACGAGCTGACAAAGCTGCGATGTCAGTGAGGTAAACCACGCTTGTCCTGCACTGCCATTTACCTTCACCGGTTCCTGTGTCACCAGGGGCTGGTTGTCGATGGCTCCTGGTTTCTGAGGGTTGAGCTGCAGCAGAGCATTCCCGTTGGGGCCCAGCAAACACTGGTTGTTGTTGTCTGAAGTGTTGTGCTGCCTGGCAAACCCCTCCGAGCCTGGGCTGCCAGGGTAAAGGGTGTCTGGGACAGAGCACAGGGACAAGGGAAACGCCATTTGTGACTCCACAGGACAGAAAGGAACGAGTTACACTCTCTTTTTTTGGTTCTTATAAAAAACAAAAGGTTGTTCAAGTTGGCTGCCCTTCACTCTGCAGTTAAACATGCAACTCCTCCCAACCACAGAGGGGTAAATGTATTATCTCTCACAAGAGGTAAAGAAGTGGAGAGATGAGCTCCAAATATCAGGTTTGAAACTAAGGAGGCTTGTGTGAGCAAATGTGCTGAGCATCTGCTTGTTGTCTGGATGTTTGAGTATCCAACTCCTGAACATCTCACATATAACACTGAATATATATGCAATAATACCTTATTTACTTTTCCTTGAAAAGGTGAATGTTTTTATCGTGATAGAACCTGCTCTGGTCATGCAGAACACTAAATCTAAATTTTAATTAAAAAGTAAAAAGAGAACTTTTAAAACTAAAACGTGTCTCTCTTCCTGCCCTTCCTTTATTTCCCCCAAACCCCATCCCCAAAATTATCAGAGTAACCGATCTAACTTAAATTGAATTTATGACTCTCAAATACCAGATGCAACATCCAGCTTGTCTTACAAGAAGACAAAAAGTAAATCTCCAATTCCCACAAGTCCTCATTGAAACCCATCACTAAAATCTCCTCTTTTTTGGCATGTAAGATCATCTCACTGCGCAGCAGAGGATAAACCAGCCAGGCACGAGCTTCAGCAACTTAAAGTGAGGAAAATCCACTCAGAAAACAAACGATAAGACAAAAAAATACCTTGCAAATAATTCTGGAAACTAATCATAACCAGATGAACTGCTGTTCAAACAGGACCAAACCATCCTAATGATCCTACAAGTGCTGCAATCCAAACTGTGTTATGGTTTTGGCTGGAGGGGTCCATGCAGGGTGGAGTTTTTTCAAGAGCTATTGTACATTAAACCTCCAAGGAAATAAGGTGCTTACTGCTGCTGGTGGACTCTGAGGCTTCTGAGGCAGTAGAAATATTATCTGAAAACTTGTCTTCTGTTGCACTGCAGTAATTAAGACCTCCCACTTTGTCTTCTCCCTGTTCTGAGGGATTGGCTGGAGCAGCTACGAGGGAATTCTTACCTCCACTCAGGACAGATGAAGGCTCTATCACAACAGGGTTTGCATCCTAAAACAGGGAGAAAAGTGAATTATAAGCCATTAGCAAAGACACGTCAGCGAGACCATCCACCAAAATTCACTTGGCACATCACAAGCTTTACTCAAAGTATTTTCCACACCTACCAATGAAAGCTCTGCAGAAATACCCAGCCAGAATTTTCAAATGAATGGAGTAAACCCTTCTGCCCAATGTACAAATTGAGAAATGCCAGAATTTTCTCTGTCTCCATACACAAAAATCCAACCATTTTAGACAGCTATAATTACAGAGTATAAATATTTGAAGATCTGAATTTCATATGGTTAAAGGAGAACAGCAAGCACAAGAACAAAAAAACCACATTCTTTCCCCAAACCTGCAGCATTTGCACAGCAATTCTTGAGTTAATGGCCTTGTGCCACCAGGCAAGGGTTAGGGATGAAATCCTTGGCACATCTGAGCACTTGCACCAGGACAAGGATCAAATTACCTGCTATTTCTGGCATTTAAGGAATCATTTGTCCAGTTCATTGTGCACAAAGAATAACTGCCATTCCATGGTTAGTTAACACACACATTGCAGGTTTCTGAGTCCTTTCAGTTATTTCTTTTTATAAAATAAATCAAATACTCATAGGATTACTTGTGATGATATAAAATTCTTTTGAGAAGTTTACTTCCCTTGTTTAACCTGCAAAGGATATTTATCTCCACCTCAGTTACATTTTCTTAAATTTAATTCTGGTAAATACTCTTTCTTTTGTAAAATTCATAGTGATGCTTTAACTTGAACATTTTGGAGGGTATTAAAGAGCACCAGTAACTGTCAGGTTTTAATAGGATTCCTCTAATCACTGGGCTACTTTTCACGTTCCCTCTAAATCAAATTAGAGCAATTCCCTCCTGATTTGCCCAGAAGATGCACAGTGTGTATTTGTCCCAACCAAAGCAAATTTTTATCAAATCAAAATCATCACCAAATGGATCAGAAGGCTTGAGGGCAGTACCACTGTTTTGAGATGCAGGAATGAGGGAAGTTTAATGAGATGACAGTGCAGGTACCAATGATTCAGCAGCACAATTATCTGCCACCCAGAGACAGGAGATGCTGAATTCCAAGTGTTATTGGTTAAGCAGCTCTATGCTCCACAGTATATTTTCCATCAACACATTCACCAATGTTAAGATATCGCTCATTCAGTGTAGATTATTATAATTATACTTACATATTTGACATATTCTTTCCACTGGTGCCACCAGGGCATAGCAATGAGAAACCAGTTGTGCCCTGGCTGGAGGCCATACCTGCTCTCTCTTTCTAACCAGCCTCTGCACACAGAGAACAGGAATTGTGAGCTGACACAGTGCTTTTGAAAACAGTAAAAGCTGATTCTTGAAACACTGGAGATACTGAGCAAAACACACACCTGATGATCTGTCCCTCCTCCTCGGGGGTGGCAGGTCGCAGCCCCAGGACTATGTGACACACCTGCAAAGGGAAAGCCACTCCTGCTAAGAACCACACAGAAAACAAAAGCAAAGACCAACTCCAGTGGGATTCACAGCATTTTTTAAAATTATGCAGCAAGATGAGCATTGAAATAAATAAAGAAGTGTTTTGAGCTCTGAGGTTCACAACCTGTTGCTACTGTGAAGACGAAGATGCCAAGAATGTCAAATGCCCCAAGAGGTGAACAGTTGTCATTATTTAGTTTATTTGTGTAGTTTATTTATAAATTCTATTGTTATTATATGTATCATTGCTTGTACAGTTTATTCTGTATTGTATTATTTAGTTTATTTATATAGTTTTCATTGTTTCCAGGTCTGAAAGATCCCAGGACTGACACGGATCAGACACACAAGTGAAGGTGTCTGTATGTACTGGAGAGAGGGAATGAGGAACTGGGAGAACAGAAGCTGTTGGACAAACTAAAGATTAAAACATAATGGAAAGGGGAAAAATGGGGAGCAGTGGTTATATCTAGGACTTTTTAGTTTTGAACACAGAAGAAAAAGCACCATCTCCTGGGTGGGGTTTTATTCCCAGGACAAGACAGTGCCAGTTTTGCTCCTCATACCATGATTTACAGCATTATGTCTCTTCTGAGGCCATCAATTTGCATCTCATCTGGAGATTTCTCCGTGAAATCCCTTATTTCAATTTCTATTTCAGTGAGAGAGATCATTTCATGTTCTGAGTGAAGCAAAGCTCGTGAGCTGGGGGGAAGCAACAGCTTTTCCAGCCCCCACAACACAGCTGGGTCTGGGTTTGCTTCTAAATTCATCAAACCCTGAGCTAACAGGAGATTCTTCACACAAACCAACCCCTCTGCAAACAAAGCAATTTGTTGACAAGCTTTCCAAGACGCTGCACTCAGAATATTTGGCTTTTTGTCTGCAGATGAGACACAGCTCAAACTCCCAGACAGATCAATGACAGGCCCTGCCCTGCGCCTCACGTGACACAGCTGTCAAAAATTAAAAACTAACATTAAAATCTGAAATCAAAACACAGCAAGTGTGCCAGGAACAAAAGAAAATATTGTAAATGAGGCTCCCACTGAGCAGTGGGTAACACTGGTGATGTGTAATCAGCACCAGGACAGATTTATTACAGGCTCGTTCATTCTCTGTCAATATGGCAGAGATATTTGTTAGTTCATCAATACTAAGTTATGATGGGATATTTCAGGCTAGACAGGTCAAAAATGAAGGCAGCCCTTCTTGAGGAGGTTGCAATGTAAGCAAAACCTGATGCAATCAGAGAGAAAAAGAACCTGAAGAACTTTCTGGTGTTATTCTTTCCAGCTGTGGCCTCAGAATACTCTCACTCAGCTCAGCTGCCCTGAAGTTCTTGGAAAAATGTCATTCAAAATGCAATTTATAAAGTAGTCCTGGGTCACAAGCAGGAGAATCACCATGTGCTATTCAGGTAGCTTTTTACAATTACTTTATTTAAAAAAAAAAAAAACAAACCACACAGTTTCTCTCTGATTAAGTATTTTTCTGCTACCATCTGACCCTCTTACTGCTTAAGATTCACTGGGAAGATGGGAATGAAGCCCACTGGTTCTCCTTGGCCTTTCCTGGAAGAACTGAGACTGTCAAACAGGGCTGGAGGTGACCACTAAATTAGGATTATTATTATTTAAACTCCAAGTATCAACCTCTACAGAGAACAGGCAAGGAACAAACTGCAGTGCATGAAAATACTCTTTGGGTTTTTTTTTTCCCCTGCACAAAGTGAGCCAGAGCTAAAATATGGCTTTTAAGGATTTAGAGAAATCCAATTCAAGCTCAATTAAAACCAAATTCAGCACATACTTAATCCTCAGCTGCTGCAACAGAGCAGTGATATGATATCACAGCTTTCAAGGGCTGCTTCATTAAGGAAGCAGTGAGAGGCACCTCAGAGGGCCTGAACAGAAGATGCAAAGGGAAACTGGTTGCAAAATACAAAGGGAAGGAGTGAGAGATTTTTCTCCTTCCCTGTGTCCCTTTCTTGGCAAAGATTTGCCACAAAACCCCTTTGAGAAGCCAGCCTTTGTCTAATGGAAAATCCACCTGCTGATACACTCGGAATCTCGTTGTCTGAACAGTACACCAGGTTCACTCTAACAAACTGTGCTTTAGGCATCTCCAGCCACTGAAAGGAACAATAATCAAGCAGAGAATCATCTGTCAGGGCGACTCAACTGCAAAGCCACATCCCCTCCTGCCCGAGCCCCGAGCGCTGACACAAGTGCTGAGGCTGCACCTCGTGGCCACGCACAGAGCTCAGGACTTCAGTACCACGGGTTTCAGGCTGAAATTTCCTGTAAACATACCTGAAAAAGCAGATTTAAAAACTCATTGGCAAGTGCACTCTTCACACTCCAGATCTGGTAGTCCTCCAGAGTGAGGTGTCCCAGCTGGAGGGAAGGGGAAGAAAAAACCATCAAACCATGAAGTTCTAGTAAAATGCTCATCAAACAAGACTTTTATCACACAAGTTTGATAAAAACTAGCATCTACCACTTTGACAGTAAAATCTGATCCAGTGGAAGAAGAAAAATCCAGTTTTAGCATAACAAACACAACCCAGAGAACCCAAAAGCTTGGAGAGGAGTGGGTGACCTGTGCTCAGTGTGCAACCTCTGCTCCATCACTCAGATTTCACATTCACCCCCTGTCTCCATTCAGACCCCACCATCTTCCTCTGTGGGTTGGGAAAAACCAGCTTGGATCATCCAGTCCTTATGATCTCACCCAGCAACACAAGTCCCATTAACTGTTCATCACCTGCCCAGTCAGAGCAGTGAAACACTGACCGGTGTCACTCCCGATTTCCAACCATTCAGGGCTGGGATCCATCTGATTTTTTATATGGTAATATAATTCATAGCAAATTTTCCAGCAGTGGCAGTTCCTCTGCCTCCTCTTACAGCCCATTTTCCCCAGAGTTCACCCAGGTCAAGGCTAACACACGAAGAGAGGTTAAATAATTTATGTAATTACTGCACCATCAGCTCTTTCCAGCACTACATTGATGATGCAACTACGAAAGATATTTTGAAGACTTAAGTCATTTTTTTTAACTCTTTGTGGAATCAAGACTGCTGGACACTTGCTTATGAACCATCTTTTTTTAAAAAGTAAACAATAAAACCCTCAAAGGATGAGGGAGAGAGAAGCCACATATTCCACTGCTTTGGCAATTAAAGAATTGCAATAAAATATCTGCCCACCACTTTGTTGGAGCCCAAGCAAGCAAAACAACTATTCAAACAAGTAATTAAGCATTTCTAGGCATTCTTTATGGTTTTTCATAAATTATTTATAGTTTCCAGACACTTTTCCCAATTACTGGAGCAAAGGATGAAATAATGGAAGCAACTTTCCCTCTGTTGTTCAAGGGTGGTAACTCCAAATCTCCTCTCTCCGAAAAGCAAGGACATAATTACAGATTTACACCCAGCTCACTATAAAGCACAGTCTGAACTAAACCCACTTGTTGCTGTGTGTCATGACAGATCCCTCCATAGTTTCACAGAGGCACAGGAGGGTAATGTGCCTTCACACAGCATAAAATAGAAATTAAACTTATGCTCTCTTTTTCACATGATCATTTTTAACACGAACCAAAAGAGCAGTTTCTTCAGAACAAAAGCCAAGCAGCAGATTTAAAACTGGTGTCAGTGATGCACAGCAAAGCCCTGCAAACAGTGCAGGCTTCAAATTAATTTGATCTGGGTATGTATTTTTGGGAGAGTTTCATATATAAAAATGGCTTATGAAATTCAAACCTTTCACAGAACAATGTGGTAAATTTGAATGGAAAAGTGACATTTCTTGAAAGAGAATCTTTTATTGACCCATCTCTGCTCTGAAGGTTTTACTTCCTTATAAATAAACTGAAGGTACAGGGGTGTAAAAGTGACAAGAACAGCCAATTCCTACCTTTGTGTTGTCGTGGGTATGCAAAATATCTTCTACGATTTCAGACAAACCCATGTCCAGCTCCTTAAACAGAAGGATTGAAACACAGAGTTAAAAGTCTCCCAGCACCCTCTCTGGAGCTGAATTCACAATAAGAATGTAACTGTAAGGGCTGTTGGTGATAACTGGGCGATTCAGGACTGAGTGTTTCCATAGCTGAGGTTTCTTTCCAGGACAGAACAGGTAAATAACGACACTGTGCTGCTCTGGGCAGGGCAAAGCTGCGGCACCCCCAGTTACCCACGTCCCTCACAGCAGCTGGCAGGGGAGCCTGTATTTCCCTGAGGCCTGTTCAGTGTTCACACCCCAGCTGGGGAAGGGTGGCCTGAAGAAGCAGCAGGAACAAGAAGCCAAACACGACTCACGGGTATTTTATCCGTCCGATTATCCTTCCACACCTCCAGCAGCGCCACCACCATGTCCCTCAGCTCCGTGCGAGACAACACCCCATCCCTGTCCACGTCAAACACCTTGAAGCAAACTGAGAGAGAGGGAAATGACTTTTCTGTGAGAGCCACCCCACAACTGCCTTCTCCTGCCTCTTGCAGAGCCCCGAGAAGCCGATTTAGCGCCGGCAGCTGCGACGAGGCAGGATCCGTGTGTGGTGGGGAGGAAATGGAGCAGCTGTGTTTAATAAACTGCAATCCAGATTCCTGCCATCCTCTGCTGTGCTCTCTGATGGGACAGAGCAGGGAACATATGTGCATCCAGAAATTTCCAGGGAGCGGTGGCTTTTAAGTTGCAGCAATATGGCTTTGGGAAAGGAGGGGAACAAAAGGGTCTCAAAACACAAGAACCTCGCAGGGAGCCAGCTGAGGACTGGGCAGGGAAAAGCCACAACATGCTATTTAGCACAAGACAATCAAATAGGACATTTGGTTTATATTATATATAATGAGCAGGTGAGTGTTTGCACTTTCTGTACTGAGATACCCACTTCTGCATCATAATGCAGAACACTGCAAAAGAACTTCTGAAATATGGGTTTTTTCCCTGTTTGATAATTTATATGAAACTACTGGTAGGTTATAAAATACACAGAATCAGGTTTAATCATCCTTTATAAAAAGAGACCTTGATATTTAAAATTCCTGCAATTTTTTAACTGCCAGAGTCTGTCACCTTTCCCAGACACTCATTTGTTCAGTGGGGAAAAAAAAAACACCTCTCAAAATGCAAAAACAACTAAACCTCAAACTGAAAAACTCCTCTTAAAACGAACAGTTAAACATTTTGCATACTTACACTTCTGTCTTTCTGCCAAGGGTCCCCTGCAACATGCTGAGAGCCCACAGGAAATTTCTTTAAAATCTATGTGATTGTCTCGGTTTTCATCAAAAGCATTAAACAAACCTGCAAACCACAAAAGCATCTCCTGTTACAGCACCTGACAGTCCCACTCAGCACATCCAGGAGGGGTTAATGGGTAACATGGGCAAGGAGAAGTACAAACACTCGTCATTTATTCTTATTAAGTGCAATAAAGACAATTAAGCAGCACCAAGACCGTTTCAAGGTGAATTAGACCGCTCGTGTCCGGCTGGTCAAGCCAGCGGTGGGGAGGGAATCAGGAATTCTGATTTACAGGGAACATCTGAACCAGGATGGTCAGGACAGGCCTTTCCCCAAAGGCTAAGGGACAAAACAGTCTCAGATGTCAAATGATGCCACTTTTCCCACGTGCCTGACAGAAATTCCGATGGAAATCACGGAATTTCACTGCAAATTTGGCCCTTGGGAGCTTTAGTTACCAGCCTTCAAAGGATTTATCAGTTCCATTCATTCAGCACTTACAACCTTTTTTATCCCATATTTTTTTTAAGCTCCACAGAAGCCCTAGAATGACCAGAAACCATTCAAGCTTCCCCACAGCAGCTGTGTAAATTTATATCACTGGGTAGATAAAACACACTCAGGAACAAAAGGATATGGGGATAAATCCCTACGGAACTGGACATAAGTTCTGATTTTTTAACAGTTTGCATCCACTGCAGATGAATTTCCCATTTTCTTCTTACTTGTCAGTAAAGCCAAGCATTTGGTGACAAAAAAATTGCCACTGCTGGCCTGCAGACAAAAACCTGGGTGCAAGGGGAACGTTCCTGAACGTCCTGACGTGGTGCAGCAAACGGCAATTGCACAACTGCAACCTCCAGTTCTTACCAGAGTGGCTTCAACTGGACAGACCAGTTTGGTTATTAATATAAATAACAGCAGACAAACCTCCTGACTGAGTGTCCTGAATTAAATCTTCCCTAACTTCCACTGTTGGGGAAGGGACTCTTATTCAGGGGCAGCAGCTACAGAATCTTAAGGAACCTGATGAAAAATTTTAAGCAGCTAAGGGGCAACTTCCACATAAATTTTGACACCTGAATCCTGACAACTCACAAGAATGAAACACACAGAAGCATCACTTGCCTCATCACTCCAGATTTCCCAACAAATAATTTCTCGGGCCTCATTTCCCAATTCCAAACACTCAGAACCCAGTGGAACGATCGTGTCACTGAAGCCCAAAAGCCATTCCAGAACAGGCCTGGTTTTAAGCCACGACATCTGGCAGTGTTTGTGTCCCCTCAGCAGCTGCACCTCCTCCCACTGCTGATCCCACTCCATACCTTCACTCAGAGATGGGTGAATTGGAGGGGAAACCAAGGGGGCAAATGTTTCCAAGTCAAAGCGTCCCGTCCTGGACTGAGCCTTCAGCAGCCAGTAGCGCTTCTCCAGGTCGATGATGTCGGATTCTTCCACTGCACAACCAACAGAAATAAATCAGATTTTAACTTCTTCACCTACAGAATCTTCTTACCAGCAACAAGTTCAGCATCAGTAACACCACCACAAGTGTTTAGAGGTACAGAAATGAGCTTTTCCCACTGCTAAAGGTTCCTGCAGCCTCTTCATTTTCACCTGTTTCTTCTTGGCGAATTGGACAGGTAGTTTATAAGTGCAGTATCTCATTTTCCCAAAGTATCCAGTATTTAAACCCTCAAAACAAGAGTAAAGTAGCACTTTTAAAAAAATCTCAGATCTTTAATGGAAAAAATAATGTAGTATTTGGCTCAATTCCTACTGAATTTTTTAGCCCTCTGATACAGTAACAAGGCTAAATTTCAACGTGGCATTTTAACACAATTCAGCATTTTCCCCCCAAATTTAAAAGAGTTTATTTCACATTATTATTTCTACTATAGAATCATTTAGAATCCCACTCAACATTAGGGAGTGATTACACAAACCTACAAGACACTTTATGCAGAGGAACTTATGAAGTAATTTAAAAAGGAACCAAACCCCCAAACCAGTGACCAAAACAAGGTGCTAAACGAGGGTAAATAAAAACAGCCAGAGGAAGAACTTGTGCTTTCTTTGCAAACATCATACAAAGATGCTGGTCTTATGCTTGATCCTTGAAATTAAATATATATACATATAACAAGATTAAGTTTCTGCTCAACAATACTTTTAACCTTTTTACATATGCAAGTGTGTCACAACAGTGCTTTAGGTCAGTGCAAATTAATTGGTGCTCCAATAGATATGTAATGACAAAGCTGTCTATATTAAGCACCACTACGTGTGATCTCATTCCCAGATGGTTCTGAGCCCTTAAATCCACGCCAGCTTTCTAATAGGTTTAACTTGAGCTATTTGGCCTGGTTTAGTCTAGAGAAACAATAATAATCCTGTAAGGCTTACGACTCGCCGAGGGGGGGGGGGGGGGGGGGGGGGGGGGGGG
>JAYRBT010000051.1:2044831-2071748 GCA_036023395.1 Myiotriccus ornatus
ACTCAGCTTGAAGGGACTCAAAGAAAAAGGGTTCCTTACAATCCAAACAGGTCATTTTTATGAATTTCAATTTATTCCCACAGGTAAAAGCTGTGACGTGCCAAATAACAGGTGCCATAAAACCATCAACGCGCTGCTCTGTCTGTGCAGGAACACAAACACCTCACCCAGAAAGATGAGATTTGGGAAGGATCACTGCAGTAACATGTCCATTTTTTGACCAACACACACTGTGGAGCGCACATGAGACCATGACATTCCCGGGATCTCCCCCCTCAGTGTCTCCTGCTGGGTGTCCCGTGGAGCTCCTGTTCAGGAATACAGAAAAGCTGCACACTGACAGGATTTCAGTGCTGGAGAGCCTGTTTAAACCATTCAGTTGAATCCTTTCCAAGCTGTGCCCATGAAACCATCGGGATCAGCAGACTAATTTCTACAGAACCTACAAAACTAACTCAGATGAAAGCAAACCCATTACCAGTAGACAAACTCATTATATGGAGATTCCAATCTCCAGGGGAAATAAACAGGGGGCTGCAAAGTGGAAGAGGTTTCAAGTCATTGATTATTTAAACTCCCCTCATATCACAGCCCATTAAACTTCCCTGAATTACATCTCTACAGAATCCAACAATCTGCATTTGGCCACGGACTGTCTGCAAGTGCCAACTGCACAGAACTGAAAATCCAGGCTCCTTGGCCAGGCTGCTCCAAAGGTTCACCACCAGCACTGCCACAACATTTGCTTCACATTCCCACTGCAGGGGACTATTTCTGGTCCAGACACTCTTTTTATGCCTCTTTTCCCCACACTAAAGTCTGTTACCTTTTCCTCCAACAAATCCCAGAATGGCTGGGGCTGGAAAGGATATTAAAGCCCATCCAGTCCCACCCCCTGCCACGGGCAGGGACACCTTCCACTAGCCCAGGCTGCTCCAACCTGGCCTTGGACACTGCCAGGGATGGGGCAGGCACAGCTCCTCTGGGCAGCCTGTGCCAGGGCCTCATCTCCATCACAGTTTAATTTATTGTTCTTTAATTTCTCTACCAGTTTGGATCAAGAGACAAGATCATTTTCTCAGTACCTGCTCCACTCTTTCCCTCTACTTATTGCACTGCTCTCTGTAAGCACAACAAGAGCTGTGTCACTCAGACTCCAATTGTTCCAAAGGATTAGGAAAAAGGACAAGGAAAAGGGACAGAAAAACTTGGAACAGGAGGAAAAAAACCAACATTTGAAGCAAGTAATGTTTACAGCTGAGCCCCGATGGGACTGGAGCAATACAGGTATCCCTGAACTTCTTCCCTGTATTTCAGAAACAAAAGGAAAACTCTGATTTATTTTAAAGCTCCTATTTCTAGCTGAGCACGTGCAGTAATTCTGAAGGGCTGAAGTACCTTCAAACACCATCCTTGAAAGCACCAGCTCCCCCTCCCTATGGCAGGAAGGAAGGAAGGCCCCCAGCAGGGGCATTAAACCTTCCCACTCTCCAGCAGTGACTGAGGGTGATTATGAGCCCAGTAAATCCCGCTGAGTGGGTTCTTTTCATTTTAAAAGAATAATCAATATGCAGCATCTTCTCGAGCAGGAAAATGCTCCGAAGGCAGGCTGATCCTCCTCTTCCTGCAAGCCTTCCTCAAGGATTTCTGGATTTCTTGGACAGCGTGCAATTAACTCGCAGGGTGCAATTCATCACACCATGCACTGCTGGGAAATTCTAAATAGGAAATACCAGCGTGGGTCAGGTCCAAGGCTGGACTGCAGAGTCCATCTGAGCTGTGACTGCAGCCAAGGCTGAGCAATGTCAGCCCTGCCTACGAATCCAGCACGACCCCAGGGCAGGATCCAACGAGTCCGGCTCAGGGAGAGCCCAGAACCAAAGTTATCTTCAACAAGGACAATAAAATCTCTGGTAATTAAGTCATCTGGTAGCCACTAACAAAGCTCCTGGTCAATCCATTTGTCAGTGGAATGCACAATCATGTCCAGATTCTGCTGACCTTAGCCCTCTGATAACAAACAAAGCACAAAAGATGACAATTCACCAGCACCTCTGGTGTCTGAGAATCATTGATGAATATCTAAAAGAACCAGTACCCTGTTTTGGAGCAGGACTGCAGCAAAGCCTCATAAAGATTACATCTCTCAAACAATCCCAAGCATAAATAAATGTTGTGGCTCCTGGCAGGAACAGTGAGACAAGAGTAATACTATAAAACTATTATTTTTAAGCACCCACTGCTGGCAGGCATTTTTAAATCCAGGCTGGAGATTTTCTTCCCTCTCAGATCCGTGTTCTAGATTTCTCCCCTAATTGCAATAAAATGGCCACATTAATGAATAAGTTCCCACCAGCAATATCAGTATTTAAATGCACCTGATAACATGATTACCCTTGGGAAATGGTATCTTTCAGAGCAGCACAGTAAGTACAGGAGCATTTATATAACCAAAGTGCTGCTCACAGCCACAAAATACACCCAATATTACAACAGAAAAAACTGGGAGCTTTTAGCCAATTTAAACAAGGTCAATTTGCTCCCATACGTGCAGGAGCACGAAAAAGAAACTACTTAAGGTCATTTCTATGTTCTTGGAAATGCAGTAGGAGAAAAGCTGGATGAAATACCTCAGAGAAGCATTTCTTGAGTGACTCTGGGACCTTCCCATCAACCACATGCAGCATCTTCTCCATCTCATCACGGACAACATAACTCCCAGACTCGTTAGAGAAGAGACTGAAGATATCTGAGGAAACAGAGACACGTGTCAACAACTATGGCAGTGACATCTGTCAGATTTGAAGTTGACAACGGGCTGAGAATGCCAAAGGCTGTGCCAGGACTAAAGGAATAAAAACTCTGGTTGATCCGGTTCCAGTAAAGCTCAAATAGAGGTTTAGGTCAAGATGTCCATTCTCTTTTACCTTTGTAATTCAAAGCAAAATAAATACTATCAGGTCAGATTAACAAAGAAGACAACACAAGTCAGTAGGCAGATGGTTTCATTTGTTTTGGAAAACGTCAATGCCCTCCTCCTTCCTCTGCCTCCACAGAGGTCCCCAGGCTTCCTGGAGGATCCCAACACTCACATTCATGATGACAGCAAATATTTCATTTGGATGGTTATAGAAACAAAAACGCACTGAATTTCAAAAAATACAGCTAAAAATGTTAAAAAGATCCTATTTATTGGAAAATGTGTGCCCTGGTTACATATAAGAATAGGGACCACAATTCCTGTTTGCTTTACACAAGGGTATTTACACTCCCTACCCACAATCTTGTTGCTGTCCAACGTTCCATCACTTACATTTTGTTTTCTCTTCCTCTCTGCCTCTTGTGAGTAGAACTAATCCAACTATCAAGTTATTGAAGTGCAGCCCTTTGGATATTCCTCCAAATGAACAGTAGATAACCTAGGACAGTAAAGCAGAGAAGTTAACCAAAACCAGGGCAAACAGAGAGGGCAGAAGTGACAGCAACAACTTACACTGAGGCTCCATCTAATGTGGGGTTTAGGCTTGTCTCCTCCCATTCACCTAAACAGGCTTCAAATATCAATTGTTACATTTCTGTAGCTCTTCAGGTACCTATAAAACAGCTTTGCCAGGGTCTTTTAGTCAGTGAAACAACAGGGACTTGTCATGAAGAGCAATAACAAACCCCACGTTAGAACCCTCCAGTGAAGGCAGTTTCTGGCTTGCTCAGGGGGTTATTTCCCCAGACTTCTTTAGCAGGGAAATGAAGATGAAATCTCCTCCAGGCTGGGCTTTGACAGGCTCAAAACCATCAGGGGGATTGTTGGAGCATCAGGTGTTTCACTGCCCCTGTCCCAGGAGAGGCACTTCCAGTGAGCCATGAACAACTTCTGCTGCTCCAGAAAGGTGTGACACACCAAACCCAACCAACCAACCTTCACCAGCTGTACCTCAACTACCCCAGCACTGCAAGTGCTGCTGGGGTGACTGGTCCAGTCTGGTGCCCTGCTCTAAGAGCAGGATTTACATCTGTCTTCCAAGAGAAAGCACTCGAGATCAAGAACTGCACCCGGAACTCACGGGAGGATCCGCAGAGCGGCACCTGCAGCCAGCTGAGGAAGGGCTGAAGAACTGACCTTTCCCACGGGAAAGGAAAAGCCCCAGTTCTGGAAGGGCTGAAGAATTCTCCTTTGCCAAGAAAAAGGCTGCAGCCTTTCCCAGGAAAAGCCTGGATGCTGCAGCCTCACTGCCCCATCGGCACCTGAGCAGTGACTCAACGCTGACACACGAGATAGGAAGTCACTCTGCCGTTTTAGGACAAACAGCAACTCCTTTCAGTAAACAAGGATTACCAACTCTCTTGTTGCAATCCATCACCTTGGCTTCGATTCTCCAGAGTGGACCACTGTTTGGTATAAATAAAGGAAAATTCGGCTTCCTTGGTAGTTTAATCACTTCAGTGATGTAAATCACAAAGTGACACTTTTCAGAGACAGCTCTGAGTGAAGATGGAACAAAACCAGCAGCACTGAGAGGAAACCTCTGTGAGCAGGTGCAGTAACATCACTGGGAGGGCTGAACCTGCAGCTTTTCCTATTAAAAAGGCAGAAGAAGACAACTGAAAATTCCCAGTGAATACACTGTAAGGCTACTAATTCCACACCTGCTGAGGGTGGCATGTGTCACCTCTGAGACCCTTTAGGATGATAGTGTGAGGCTCAAAAACGAGCATCAGAAACGTCTGATGACAAAGCTCAGACTGAGCTGTGCTTCCTCAAGGACCTGATGAGTTGGGATTCTACAAGAGCCTCACAAGTGGACTAAGACGAAAGCTCCTGGAACCCAAATCCCTCTTTCCTTCCCCCCAGCCCCAGTGGTGAATCCTCAAGCCCAGGCTGGCAGCAGAGGGAAGGCCAGAGCCCCGTGAGTCACTGCACTATCACAGGGCTGGTTTCCACCTCAAGGCAAAACTAAGCCAGGACTGGGAGTGACCAAACAAAACCAGTCCTGGGCTGTCAAGGGCACTGGTTAGACCTGGCCAAGCCCCACAGTGCTGTGGTGGCAAGGAGGAGATAAGGGAACACCTAACCCAGAGTGGCTACACCAGATCTGCCGCTGCTCTGCAGCCTCCCTGGAGACAACTCGACATCCTTCTGTGCCACTTGCAGAAAATCCTCCCCTGGCCCAGCCCATCCAACCCCTGCCCACTATCAAAATACATCTGCAGGCACAGCAGTGTAAATGGCATCAGCCAAATGTTACATTTATGCATTATTTCAACACACTGTCTGCTCCTGATACAAACACAGAAGAGGAATTCTATGGGAATGCCCAATGTATCTGTATTTAACGGGTGTAATTATGACCATGGGCAGCTGGCACTGCTTGGAGTTTAGCTGCTTTACCATTGCTTGGGAAGAGTTTATAAACACTGGATGGTCACAGAACAACATATAACAGATTAGTGTGCATGTCTAGAGAAGGGGCTCCACAATTTCTCACACTGATGTGCTATCTGAGAAATTGTAGCAATATGCACCAGCAAAAGATGATGCAATTTTCCAAAATTACTTAATACTGTTGCAGCTTTACTTAAAATAGCCACACCCTGACTATCACAGCAATTTACATTTCACAATGCAAAATTTAGGACAATTGTATGGTACAAAGTAATACTTTTTTAATCAGATTTGAGTCTGACACGTTATGTTTCACGAAGAGCATGAAGAGATGGTTCTTTTCTGTTCAGAAGCAGCCTCAGCCTACCCAAGCAGTTCCCTCTGGGTCCCAATCCCTGGCCCTGTGCCCATGAGCTGCAGTAAAGGCTGCTGGGAGAGCAGGAGATGCTCAAGACGTTCTCCTGGCTCCTTTCTCCGGAGTATAAAATGTCCTGGATTCCTTCCTGATTTTATCCCTCTGACCCCTCTGCTCTCCCAGTCCTTGGGAAGTCTGTGTTCCCGTTCTGGCAGCCCCCTCAGCGTGTCCCTCATGTCCCTGCTGGCACCATCCCTCTTCTCCTTGCCTCTCTGGGGCTGCAGCTTGGCATCCAGTGAGTCACACTGGGAGAAAAAGCTGCACTGACACTCAGCTCCTCGGTCAGGAGCACTGAACGCTGTGCACAACCCACCTCACAATCCTCCTGTGTGTATTTATAACAGATGGAATCTCATGAGCCACTGAAATGACTGCACTGGCCAAAGTTAGGAGCTCCTTTCTCAACACTGTTATCCTTCTCAGCCTAAAATAGAAAACTATGAAAAAAAGCCACCTTGAAGCATCATCATCATCATTCTGTCCTTCCACCTCCTCTGCACAACACCTCTACTGTGCAGGTGCCCACAACTGCATATGGTGATTCCATTATTTCCTTGCATGCAAAACCAGAAGCTGTTCATACTTCTCACCACCTGCCCAGCTCTCCTGCAGTTAAACAACACACACACAGCACAGCTCCTCATTTCATTTTATTAATATCTCCATTTGCCAAGAGATCTCTTGAGAACATTACTGTCCTGAACACGTAAAAAATGGTTTGTGTGTGTGTGACCAAAGTTGCACTGGTTTCAGTTCCCTGTTCTGTGTTCCCTCTGCACAACTCCTGTGTTTTTAATTTAACAAATTCCTGAAGGCCCATCACTACTCAGACATGAAAAACTATTACTCAGAACATGCAGAGCAGCCAGCCCAGCAACCTGAGGCTCCAAATGATCTATTTTCATAACTGAAAGGCTGAAAACCCAGAACAAGCTCTTTAGCTGCCTAATGACTCTGCCTGCCTTTCCCCATCCTGCAGCCAGCAATTACAAAGCATCCCTGCTCAGGAGGAGCAGAATCAACCCCGAATTTTGTCCAAATTCACAGTATTCAAGCTCCCAGATATGACCCTGCATTGCCTGAGTCTGACAAGTACCATCACTGGCACTCGAATTTTGAGATGAGTTCTGATGAGATGCCATCAAAAACCAATTATGACTCTTCCATTAATTTTATTCCACCACCTGGAAACCAAGGACTGCTGTATAACCAGAATGGGTGTTAAAAGACATGACCCTCACCAAAACTGTCTCTTTAAGGACAGATTTTTAAATAAATAAAACAGAGAGTGGCCAGCAGACAGTTGAAAACCCAGAATCTCTATTTGTGACTGTATCAGTAATTTAATCCTTAATATTGACATAAAAAGGATACAGCAGTACAAGTTAATATAAAACACTGAGAATTATTTCCAAAAAATTGTGTGCAGTTGATACATTTTTTTTTTGTTTAGTCAAATAATCCAGAAAACACCCTCAGAAATTATTACTGAAGAGAGGCTTTAACCCATGGGCAAATCATACCCCTCTTTAATTTCCTGGTGTTAACACACACATTGAACATTTTCCTGGGAAGCCTCAAACGCCCACACAGTTGACAGATGCCAGTAGTATCACCCTCTTTGTCAGCACTTTGGAAAACCAGGGGGAAAAAGAGTGGGGAGAAGATGAAACTTAGGGAAGAGCAAGTGTGGCAGGGTGTTAAACCCTCAGCAATGCACACTCACATGGAGACCTGCAGGTGAGCTCAGCACCACTGAGGACCCCAAACACGGGAGCTGTGACTGGAGATGACGAGGAGCAAGGTGTCATTTGAAAGCTCTGGCTCATCTTTTTTTCCCCCTCTACCAATAATATTTTAATTTCTCTCTCAGGCAGGGGCTATGAAAGAAAAATAACGGCTCTGTAACGAATTCCCAGTCTTTTACTTCCCCAGATCTACGTCTGGATACCCATTTAATTCCAGCTCAGCTACCAGCCATCTGTGGGGTGGAATCAGCTCAGTGCAGCCCACATCCCTGCTAACCCACCACCCACGCCTGGAACATCCTCAGGTGAACAGCAGGTTCAGAGCTCACCTCAGCAACTTTTGGAGGGACTCCATCACCAAGAACTTCCCTGATGAAGCACTGCTGGGTCATATAATATGAGAGGCCACAAGTCCTCTTGAAAGCATCTTTCAGCCTCTTCAGCTCTATGTCTGTAACTGTTGAGTGAGAACAGAGGGAGAAAAAAACCAGTCAATAAAGATGTTAGAGAAAGGTAACAGCTTAAGGAATCCCAGAATTCTGCATGCCTTGCATTTACCTTTCCAATAAAAAGACACAAAGAAATTAAATGCATGATTTCACCTAAATAGTGGGGAAATGTGACTACTAGAAAATGAGATCTAATAATCTAATCTTGCTTGAAAAGAGAGAAGGGAAGCAGACCTATAGTTAACATCAGTGTGAACACCAGTTCACTGCCTAAGTTTTCTGACTTCAATGGTGTATTATAATTTGTTCTAAATTCAGCACCATTATTGTCACACAAAGGAAAACGAGCCAGTTTTATGATCAGTTTTACATTGCATGCAAGCCAGAGGAATTATCTGCAACCAACAGTGGTGAATATTATTAAGAGCAGTTCCAACAGCATCTTTCAAGCAGCTTCATCCTGGAAGTCTGATTTCCTGCATTAAAAACATAAAATACCTCCCCACCACTACCTGCTCATGAGACAGTGCAGCAAGGTGTGATTTAAGAGGTATAAAACTCGGGACTGTGTGGAATTCTTCGCCCAGGATTGCCTTGCACAGCCAAACTCTGCCTGCCAGCTCCACCTGCCCAGGCTCGTTCCCAGCTGTAAAGGTGGAGAACCTGCTGCCATCCCACCCATCCCTGCCTGGGAGCTTCCTGGAAAGCAGGAAGCCCTCAGACCTCCCAGGGCACAGAGCAACTTTCTAACCAAGTGTTTGAGAAGGGAAGTGTCCGGTGGAACAAAACAAGCCAAGCCTCAGGGACAGCACGGCTTGGCCTGGAGCCCCCTGGAAGTCCCCGTGTGGTGCAGGGTGATTTATTTACCAGGCAGGAGCTGCACAAGTGATGCTGCACGTGGGAGCTGGGCCACTGTATTTATAGTAAGGCATTTTCCCAACCCTGATATCACAAGCCAGACAGAATCAACACTGACATGGCCAAAGGCTTGTCAGGGCTTTTTGTCAGACAAAATAAAACAGAAGCCTTGAGGGCTTAATCCGGCCCTCAGTAAAACTTCTACATTTCACTTAATTCATTCATCAAAAGAAAAATCAATCCTTAAAAGTAAATCACATTAAAACATTCGTCCCTAATTTTAATCCTTGTCAACACCAAAACAGACTATTGGCTCCGCTTAACAATTGTGTTTAACACCAGAAATTGGGTTGTGTTTCTGCTCAAATTTTATTACAGATTCTGGGGACTTCTGACCAGGGGAAAAAAAAAAAAAAAAGAAATCCAAGTATCTAAGAAATAAACCTGCAGTGTGACCCACACAGCACCAGAGCCATCAATTAGCACCGTGGTGATTAGCATTATCACATATCTCGCTTTCCTAAACCAAGCATGCTTTAATTACATGGCAGAAGAATGTTGGGATCACACTGTTACCTGCCTCGTATGGTGTTCAAATCTCACTATTTCATAACAACATCTGTCCAGAGAGGCATCTGCTGCTCCTGTGTCCTCACATGGGACGATGCTTTAATGAGCACTCCAAGAGGACAGGACTGAGGTGTTTCCCCTGCCCTCCCCTCCGATGCACAGCACAACTGCAGAGTTTCCAGCCAACAGGGACAGCTCCCCACCAGGCGCTGGATGAGCAAGAGCCCGGGATGGCTCCGGGAACACGGCAAGGGGAAGCCCCTGGCTTTGCTCTTTCAGCAAGGTAAAGCAAACAACCTGCATCCCAGGCTGAATGCAGCAACAGTTCTTTGATGAAAATATTCCCATTTGTTGCAGATTTTCTACCCCTACACACACACAAAGCTTGTCCCCAGTACTACCAAGACCTTCAAAGAGAACGACACTATCGGGATATTTAATAGAAGTGATTAGTTGATACTGCCAGCCCATGTTATATTTCAAAAGCAAGTTATTAGTGCCAGAGACCACTTAATATTATTGTTTGCATGCAGAAACTACAAAACAGGTCATGGACTAACAGCAAAGGTAATTACTTCCATTCCTTCCCCAGCAGCCATTAAAATGACTGATGCTGCCCATTTACAATCATCTGCAAAGCTTTGTAAGAGAAGTTCATCAGACATTTAGATGCAGGCCCACCGAAGTACAACTGAAATGAGCAGAGTATAAATCAAAGATATTATCAGTGTTTACTGTGAGCCTGGAAGACAAAATATTTGAACACAAAATCCCAACACCAAAGTACCAATTACTCAGCACAGAGAGATAGAACACGATGGGGTGTTGAGAGGAAATAAAACTGAGCATTGAATTATTACAGGAACATTTCCAGGAGCAATACATCTATTACTATAACAACACTAGGAATTAGAACACTCACACCCCCCAAAGCCACCTTTTTCCCCTCAATTCCACAAGCCCTGCACATAAAGCATCACAGACCACGGACGTATTTTTAGTCCTACCTTTAGATGTAAACAGAGCTGACAACCCTGCTTCCTAAAGTTCTTTCATTAAGTATATTCACTTTTTCCACAGTCCAAACACTTTGAGGAGCCATTTGTCTCCAAACACCTCCAAAAGGCCATTCACAAGCTGCTGCCACCAGACACAGGAGGCAGACACGACCTAAATACACCGTTGCTGGATTCTTAGCCCGACAGAGAGAAACTTCAAACTTCCCAAAAATAAGTTCATGGCAGTCAACACAGCAAAACCCATCTCCTCAGCACAGCAAAAGCCACCTCCACATCACACCTCCCAGTAGCAGGTGGCACCCCCTCAAAATGATTGTGGGGAAAGCGATGAGACTGGAACTGCAGATCTCATTCTTCACACCTCCAAGTTACAGAAGTTAACTTTTTATGGGAAGGCTCTAATTCAAGGTAACAAAAGCAAGTTTCAGTAGTTAGACACTGTATGCTAATTCTTTAAAAAGAAAAAATTATCTGCTCACTTCCAAAAATCAGCATTGAAAGAAATGGTGCTCTCCCCAAAAGAAGGCACAGACTGTCCCTGTGCCTGGGTTAACTTTGCTAACACAGACCTCGGTGCTACCTCAGCTGGAGAGTTTCCAGGAAAGCTGGAGACACTTTAACAGGAGATTAGTGCTGCATCCAACTCTCCAGGGAATACTGGAGCTCCAGTTTGTTTAATAAAGTTTAAATGAAACCACGCAACCTCAGCTAAAAATGTCACCCAGCTTAAAGTAATTGCACCAAAGCTCCAGCTCACCAACTGCTGAGGGTATTTTTAGTTTCAGTGTGTTACTTAAACTCCAGACTGTTTATACGGATGTACTAATGGCCATCTACCCAAGTAATGACTTGTGCAGTGCCTTCCAGAACAGTCCCGTGCTGGAACCCGCCCTCTGCTCTGCCTTCACCCCACATTTTCCACCAGGTCACCTGGACTTTCCTTTCAGGCCAAAACCGTGTCTGAAGTTCAAACTGTGCAAGTGCAGGTGCCCAACTCAAGGTAAACTTTACACCTATAAAGCTGGCCTGGATTTCAGAGGGGATCCCTGCCAGCTCTGCCACTGCTGTCAATGGGAGCAGCAGGGATTCTGTCTCAGAAAAAATACGCTTCATTTCTGTCGAGGCCTAGTGTTGGATACCCCCAGCCTGGGCTCCAGAGGTGATGTTCCACCTGGAAAAGGAGGGCAGGGAACACAGCTGAAGTCACCACCCTCCTCCTCCTTCAAACTAAGAGGGCTGTGAGAAACCCAGGCTAACTGTCTGAAGCATTTACTGTCTAGTACTCAAATGCTGCAATATTGACACGTGCCCACCAACCGCCCTCAAGTTCAAAGCCTGTTCTGTATAAAATCTGTAGCCCAAAGAGTGTACATAAACCCCTAATTTATGTCCCACACAGCCCCTCTTCCAGCAGGAGAAACCAATCTTTTCTGCTTACCCAGGCTGGAATGTTCAAGCTCAGCTTTAGAGGCACCTTCACTTCTGCTTCAACCCACGGCTGGAGCGGAGCTCTGGCAGGTCCTGCAGCCACGTTACCCACCTGAGAATCTCTGCTCACTTCAGAGACTCCTGTCTTTGCACGTCCTGCAGCCCTAATGCCACCCCCACCTGCTCGACTTTTATCCTGGGAGGCCCCCAAACCCTCTGTGAGTAACGTGTGGTTCAGGTGCAGCACAACCTCTGTCGCTCCCCGGCAAAGGTCACCCTGAAAGGCCCTGGACGACTTCAGAGCTGGGACACAAACACTTTCTCAGCAAAAGCTGCTCTGCTGTTACCAGACTGCTGGGGAAATTTATTAAGACTCATCATAAAAATGTGACTGCTTGACTAAATACACCTAATATTGGTATTTTTGCTTGTTCACTTCCTGTTTTGGAGAAAGACAGAGAAGAAAATGGTGACATCAAAGCCAGTTTCTCACTAATCAAAGCACCTACAGAGCATGTTCTGTGAGACTTCCTTGGAGACCGATGAATCTACACTAAGACCTGCAAAAATCACCTCAGCAATGTTTTATTCAAATACTGCAAAGAAAGTACTTAAAATCTTCCCTAATTATATGTATATATTACCTTTTTAATGACGCAACACTAGAACAGCAGTGCCAGCAGGAATGGAAGAACTGCCATGCACCACGTTCTCCTCTTGGCACCACCAACCCGCCCCTAAAGCAGGAATCAGTCACTGCCCTTCCCACGCTGCTGCTCCCAAATGCCCCTGCCCAGAAATTCCAACTAAAGATTTACAGAGGGTGAGGAGAAGCTGCACCAAGGTTTAGGAGCAGGCACTGCTGCTGAAGCTGCCCCGGCTCACACGTGAGTGTCAAGCATCACAAGAAGCAAATGTTCATCTGGAAGGCAGTTTGTCTAAAGGTTACAAGTGGTTAGTCAGGCCCGGTGGATTGACTGCAGCTCAGATAACACAATTCCTGGATGGCACAGGCAGGGAGGACAAGCACATGGAATGCATTTTAAAGTCCTATTTCATGTTTACCTGGGAAGTCAGAGCAGCCACAAGAACACCTTCCCTGACAAAGCTTTTCCTGCTCTTCAGACTCCGAACTCAGTGCTGTAAAATGCTGGGATGAGACACAAACCACAGCTTTCCAAAGCAGAGCAAAGGGGAAGAGGAAAAGCATTTGCACTCTTAATACTGCCTGAGACATTCAGGCAAGAGCCACTTAACCTCTCTGTGCCTTCTCTCCACACTAAAATGGATATAAATCCCAGTCTGCACCAGGCAGATGTGTGATAAACGATCTAAGATACTGCACAAGTACCACGAGCTACTAAAAAGCTGCTTTAATCACGAAAAAGGGCAGAATCCCAAGAGTTTAACTGAAGGAAGGTGGAATTAATCTGCCCTGACTGCTTAAAAACTGACCAATTACCATCATTTGGAATTAACTGGACACAGAAACAACACCAAAAATCACAAAAGCAGCACGGAAATCCTCACTGCCATCAGCATGAGCAGCAGTAACAACACCAAAAAGCCTCAAATATTTAATTTGACTACACGATTTCTACTAATTTCTAGTTCCCAGGTTACCAGCAAAAAGGCCAAACCAGCCAAACCAAGGCAAGAAGACCAAAATGTATCGACAAGGCCGAAAAGCAAAACAGGAAACGCAGTATTGCGTAAGCAGGAAGGAAAAAAACAGAGGATAAAAAAGGTCAGCTCAGGTGAAGGGTCAAGAAACCTGGAACTCATCTGACTGAGGAATATCCCTCCAGTAGGACTGGTACTTTACCCCAGAAATATAAGCATCAAAATGCCCACAACACCCTACAGACACACACAGAAAATCTGAATTTCCAGTGACACCACTTGATGAAAACCAACTTGCCAAAAAAGACAAAATCCCCCCCAGCCCAGCAGATCACAAGTACACAAAGCAAGCAATAATCTGCAACCATCAGCATAACACTGCATTTATTCTTTGCTAAAAATAACCAAAATTGAGTTGTAATAAAACAGACAACTTGCTCAGCCTTCAGAAAGCAAGGAAAAATTCACCTGTCTTGAGCTGTTCCTCAGGTTTGCAGGATTCTAATATTTTGATTTTTAAGTGACAAATTTAAAGCTTCAATATCAAACTCACAGGGCATATAATTCTCTAACCAGACAATTATCTTCCCTGTAATCACTTGCTCAATATTTCCCCCAGGAATCTTCATCCTAGTTATACATGGAAATTTTATTACTTTTTTCATTAGTCTTTATTGTGACTTAATGGCTGCAGTTATGAAGTTGTCAAGAACCAGAGCAATTACTAAAAAGCTTCTAAAAGAGGTAAAATGAGCAAGTGAACATAAAGAATGTTTGGGAACAGCCCCAAACAGGCCCAACAAACTGCAATTGGGATAAACGAACCAGCTCTGAGTAAAGAGTCGACCTCCACACCCACACAGCCCTGCCAGAAGGGAATCCACTGGGGAACATTTTGGGCAAAAACACAGACCAAAAAAATCCTGCCTCCCCTAAGGAAAAAATTAATCCACTCTTAAGGAATCTTTCAGAGCTGGAGTATCAAAAATAACACCACTCAATTCACACAGAGCACCTCACCCAAGACCTGCCAGTCTTCTCGTGCCATTTACCAGTAACAGGAGTTTAAGGCCGACACCAGAGTTTGGGGATTAAAAAAAATAAATCAATAAAAAATTGAATTATTCAATCCAGCTGTAGTTTTCTTTTCTCCTACCTATTCCTATTCTTTGGGTTTGGTAGCAGGGGCTAATCCTGGGGATAAAGCTCTCCTTGGTTTGTCAGACTTTCAGGCATATCAGAGGTTTAACATCTCGTGGGCAGGGAGTGGAAGCAGATTTAGTCATCACAAAAGGATTGGCCAGTTCTCTGTAACACCAATACTTCACATTTACGGGATGCTTTTAATCTTCAAAGAGCTCCCTCCTCCCAGTTCCCATCCCCAAAGGAATGCCAGCATTCCCAGCCCCGTTTATCCCTCTGGATCTGCATCAGGACACACGCTGGCAGTGCTGGGATTACCTGCAAGCAAAGCTCATCAGCACGGGTTGGGGACAGCCCTCCCAGTAAACCCAGTGTGGAGTGTGGGACTTAACAGCCAGGGCAATAATAACAACAGGGTAATAATCCTCCCACCATCTGAGCATATAAATCTTATTGGCTATATTTTATATCCTCAGGAATTAAAGGAATCCTGGTCCAACCCCGGGAGCCACAGAAAGAAGCTGAACATCCACAAACCTCTGCAGAGCAGCAAAGGCAATTTTACCACTTTCACTAGGGCAATCCAAGCACAGTGGAGTGGGATGTTAGGGGCAAAAGTAATTCCTGTTACCAATTAAAGAATTAGTAAAGTCATGCTCGGGGTGGAACGAAGCAATTCCCAGCCCTGGGTCATCCCAGGGTGTCACCTTTGTCACCCACGGGTTCCTGTCCTCTGCCAGAGGGGAAACGGGCAAGTTTGGAGTGGTTTTAAACAGAGCACAAGTGATCTTGCAGCATCAGCACTGAGAACTGAACCCCCTCCAAAAGACAGAAATATCACCTAAAACCAATCAGGAGCGTGGGAAGCCCTAAAGGCAACCCTGTGTGGGATGTTGGTCAGCACCTGAGTTCCCAACCTTTTTATTCCCTGCTTTTCTTTCCCCTACTGTTTTCTTCATGATTGTCATGGTTGGTCCATGATTTCCCAGGAGAGCATTTTAGCTTTCAGTCTTATCAGCATTTTTAATTAATATGCAGTCCTATTTAGATGATAAGTTAAACTCTGCTCTTCTGAGCTGTCCCATCACCAGTTTCCCTGGCAAATACACTCTGGAAGTTTGGATTGTTAGAGGTGAGCAGAGTATCTTCTGTCCCAGTTCAAAAAAGCTACTCCCACTTTATTCCCACCATGAAAGAATCATGTAGACATTTATGCTTGTTAAGAGTCACAGAATTACAATATATAACTCATTTCCAAGAAATAAACAGCCTGTTAAAAGGAAAGGCAAATGCCAGCTATGTAAATACAAACACCACATAAGGACCTTGCTACAAAATAAATTGTAATATAACAAATATTTCACATCCTGCCTCCCCACAGTGCCAAAGATCCTAAATGCAGCTGTAACAGGAATTGTTCTTTAAATAAAACAAATATAATCTGAGCCTGAAAGCGAAACACAACCTGCAACTCGTGCACAGGGAGGCAGAGCTTCCCATCACCTTCAGTGAGGACGGGAGGCAAGGAAGGAGTTCTGATTTGGCATTGCTGTTTGGATCAAACTCTCACTCCAGCGCTGGCCTCTGGCAGCTAAAAGAGCCAAGTCTTGAAGTGCTGTGCTTTACTATACTATGACAAGAACAATAAAAGATTCAGATAATATTTACACATTGCTACATCTTCCTTTCTGAGGTCAGAAGAAAAATATCACTCACTTGCAAGCCAAGTGTTGTGGCACAAACACGCTCCCTGCATGGGTATATTCACGTGCCAATAAAAGGCTCTGTGCTCTGAGCCTTCCTGCTCCCAACTCCTGGGGACACACCTGTCTCAAACACAACCTCAAGCTCAGGTGCAGAGTGAGCTATTTCAGTGGCAGGTCACAAATTTAGGCTTCCTGTTGCACTGTTGAAAACACACAACAACAAGTTTGCTCCACAACCTGCGAGTGGCTGAACAGCAACAGCAGAATCACACGGGGAGGCAGAACATTAACATCCAAGGATTCATATTTAGAATTATCCTGAAAGATGCCAGAGCAGTTTTACATTAGGAAATTTATGTCTAAAGAAATTCAGCATTAGATGTAGATTATTCTCAAGGTCGTCCACCGGGAAGAATGAAACAGCACATTCAGACACAGCCTGTGGCAGCTGCACGGGAAAGCAGCTCCCAGCCATCCCACTGCTCAGAGGGATGGGATGACTCCAGCTCCAGAGCTCCACACAAACACACTGCCCATTGTTCCTCGGGAACAGAAAAGGTGTTAGAGCCACTTCCCACCCCAGAGCTCCAGTGGCCCGACCAGCGTCAGCAGCTGGAACCTCTCCCGAGTCCCCGCCGAGACTCACGAGATCTCCTCAAGGACATCACAGCAGCACATTTGCATCAAAAATTATCAACAGTTTGTAGGAGTCTATATTTATCAAACATTTTACAGTCTGCTTTTTAACCTCCCTCCCTGTGACACTCCTGCAGATATTTAGCCCGTGTTGTGCACTGGAACTCCTGCACCTTGTGCTTCCTTCTCCTCTGACCCATCAGTGCAATCTCCTCATTATCTAAAGAGTGAGATCAGTTCTCACAAGACATTCACACCACTGTTCTTTAAACAAGGTGATTAGATTTGTCAATGGCAAAAAGATCAATTACAGTTCTTTAGGAGAAGAAAAAATAACGTTGTTTGCTGCAAGGTTGGAAAACAGAGCCCAAGAAGTTCTTCCACCAGTTTTCCATTGATAAGAACCTTCACCAAGATCCCCACAGGACACAGCCCAGGCTGCCCTGACTGCTCCGAGTGCTCATCGTGACTGATCCCAAAGCTCTGCTGCTGAATTCAGCTGTGCCAAGTGCAAATCCACTCTTTACATTTTTACACTAAACCCCAGGATTTAACTGTATCCCAGCACCAGGGAAAACGTGCTAAAAACCTTCTTTACAAGACTAGGAAATTTCCAGTGCAGAGCAAGACTTTGGTTCTGGGTAACACCTAAAAGCCAGAAACAGGGTTTGAAAAGAAGTGCTTCTTCAGCCCAAAATACACTCACGATGCCACATTCAAGTTCATTTTTAGAACAAATTCAATCTGCACAACTCAAGTTCTTATAATTACTATCCCAACACTTCGAGTTCTTTTTCTCTACATCCACAGACTTATTCAATCTGGCTCTTCCTGTTCTGTTGAGGGCTCTGTGTTTCCTCCACTTTTTTATTTCTTTTTTATTCAAGGTCTTAGAATTTTACAAGAACAAATTTTGCGAACTAATGGAGTAAAACTGATCATTTAAAACACTTCCAGTGACTGAAGGGAGCCTACAAGGAGAGGGAACTGTAGTGGCAGGACGCAGAGAAACGGGTTCAAACTGAAAGAGGGGAAATTTAGCTTAAATATACAGAAGAAACTTGCCCTGGGAGGGTGGGGAGGCCCTGGCACAGGTTGCCCAGAGAAGCTGTGGCTGCCCCAGCCCTGAAGTGCCCAAGGCCCGGCTGGAGCAACCTGGGACAGTGGGAGGTGTCCCTGCCCACGGCAGGGGTTAAACCAGATGACCCAAACCATTCTGGCATTTTAACTGCTAAAAAATCCAACTAAATCAGCCTTGGGATTGTTCTTAGAATCCCACTGAGACAGCAGCATCTACCTGTTCAAATATTCCAGCTGAGGATTGTGCTGCCCAAGCCTCTGCCCCAGGACAGAGCCCGAGCACTGCCATTCTCCCTGTATTTGAGAATGGAACATCGAGGCAAAACACAAACAAACACAAGCACACACTCCATATTAAATGATTAACACCAAATTAAACCATGAGTGGATGACAACTGACAGACCAGCTAACAAAAAGATAGATATAACGTGAATAAAACCACTGTTCTTGAGGAGGAATTCAGAAGGGCCTGTAAGAGGGTTTATTTTTAAAGGATGAAACATGTATTTTTATACAGAATGCAATTATCTCTTATTTTGGCCTGCTGACATTGCTTCTCATAACTCGTGGGTCTAATTCAGACTCTAAACTAAGTGAAACAGCTTCAAAGGCTTTGGACATTTATAAAAAAAAAAAAAATCATCAAAATAAGTGTTACCCATTCCTTTTGCCTTTGCAGCGCTGATGCTGCTGGGGCTGCTCCCTCCTGAGCAGCTCCCACCGCCTGTGCCTGTCCTGGCCCTGACCAGGAGGAAGCCAAACCTCATCTGAAGGTACAGGACGTCTCAGGGACTATTTAAAACCACTGCACAAGTCCGAGCTGCAGTGCGTGACCCAGCTCCGGTGTCGAGGAAGGGGCTGACCCTGCTGGTTCCAGCAGCACCCCCGGCCCGGGCACTCCGCGGTGCATCACCCACCTCCAGCACACCGGGCCAATTAACACCGGCATTAACACCTCGCTCTGCCCCAAACACACCCCACGGCCGTGGGGTTCGTGCCATTGCCACGGCACGGGAGAGAGAGGCTTGTTCTGGGCTGAAAGGAGGAGGGAAGGGAGGATTCAAACACGCTGGAGATGAGGGAATATCACTGGATCTGCCAGGACACCCGACCCGTGCCAGTGATCACTCAGGGAAGTCACTATTGCAGTGCTTGCCCCGTTTTTACGGTAAGTAATGAAATAAATAAACACTGGTCCTTCCAGACTACCTCATTACCCTCCTCCAAGCCTTGCTCAGCCACATCCTCTTTTACCCAACCCCCAGGAAAGGCCTTGTTGCAAATGTTAGCATGTTTTTAATAGAAAGCGATTTTCTTAAACACAGTAATTAATCAAGAATCTCACATCTCTATCTTCTAGAACTCAGGCACGTATAATAAAGTAATACACTAAAATAATTAAGGGAATTTTTTTTTAATTGCCATTATAATGAATGACTTAATGGTCTACACAGAGAAATGCTGGGATTATCACCTGCAGCAGTTTTTAAGAAGATTTGGTGAGCCACTACAAAACCCATATGCAGACGTGTTAAACCAAGATCTGAACCCAGGTTACACCCGTTAAAAATCAGAAATCCTGGAGCTTTCACTCCAGTTCAATAAAACAGCATTTAAAAACGATGCACTTTCCAAACATGTCCCCACCTATATCAGCCCTGCTCAGCTCAGAACAACCCCATAAAAAAAAAAAAACACTTCTCAGAGGTGTTAAAATTCATTAGGTAAAAAAGAAATTATTAAAAAAGGTATTATTACCCACTAAAGCCCCACAGACACAGCCACCACTGCCAAAGGGAAGGTGTCCCTGAAGAAATCACGGAAGAAAATGTACATTAGGATTTTGCCACTCTTTAGGTGAGCAGGGGATTTTTTATTCCAGTAAGTGCCAGCAACAATCCAGCATTCAAAGTTTTGTGAATTAGACCCTTTCAAACTCCCAGGCAGAATCCACCTTAATGGATTTTTCTTCTACATTCATCTTTGCCCAAAGGCTTCATTGTCTCATTATGTAAACGACCTTTTCATATGAAAATTAAATGTTAAAAGATGCTTTTTGTAGTTCTTCAATACTGCAAATATCACATGGACACTCACAATAATTCAGACTAAGTGTAACATAAAGAAAAAGCACCTGCTTCAAGCAACAGAACAAATTAAGAAATAACTTGTTTTTAGAAGACTTAAAAATTGAAAGCCTTAATTAGAATTAACCTCCAGAACTTTCTTTCCTACACAGAAACTCAAACTAAGAAATCATATGGCAAAGAAAGGCTTAAAAGGAGGCCTTTAAGAGCCCTAAAAACCAACTGGGTAGTTCTGGTTTGCATCAGTCTTTGAAATAACTGAAGTCAGTGGACAGAAACAATTCCAGGATTTGAAAACACATCACTTACTCTACCCCTCCTCCCCTGGTTTGCTGTGTGCTCACTGTGTTTGGAAATTCTTCTTGGACCAGAAAAAGAGCAGGATCATTTTAATAATAATTAATAAGTCATACAGAAGCCATAAGAGCTCAAGGACTCCCCATACACCAAGTTATTCCCATGAATGTATGAATTCACAACCCAACCAGAAATACACTCCACTTTCAGAAGACACTGTCATTTTTAAGACGACGGACACTGGTAACACCTGGTTTGTTGAATGCAGAGGAACCCCAGCCAGCCCCACCTGAAAGCAGGAGCGGTACAATAATCTGCATTTCCAGGGCCCAGCAGCCCCTCCTGCCTGCCCTCCCCACATCAGCTGCTGCTGCCACGTTCCCCTCCCTTCCCCCAGAGCTTGTCAGCCCTTCACAGGCCCATTTTCCCAATCCAATTTCACTTTTTTGAGTACTGAAGAGCTGAATGCTTTACTTATTTTATGAAAGGAGACAGTGCAGAACAGAGCAAAGGGTGAGGGTTGTTTTACTCCTTCCTCCCACAGTGCCAGGAGCCAGAAAGCCTCAGACTGTTGAGTCAAGTAAACAGGATTCAAAGTAGCCCCCTCTTTATTTTCTTCCTTTCACATTTCATTAGGGATGCTTCATCTCATTCTGAAAGACTTCCTACTTTCTATTTTTGTCTCTTTTTTCCCCCCTCTCTGTAGGACACTGTCAGGTAGATTTAGGGCTTCATCACAACAAGACTTTACCAAATTCAACACGGGCAGAAATATTCCATAGAATCTATCAGGCTGGAAAGTATCTCAGGAGGTCACTCAGCTCAACCTTGGCCTTGAAACTGGGTCAAGGCTGAACTCAAACCAGCTTCCAGAGGGCTTTGTCCAGGCAGAGCTTGGAAACCTCCAAGGATGAAAGTTCAACAACTTTCCCTGGGCTTGTATATTTAAAAAAAAAAAAATCAGAAAAAAATAAAAAAAAAAGGAAGAAAACCCAGAAAATTATTAGAAAGAAGAGGTGTCCATGAAAATAACTGACCTCATTGATTAAAGCACAAGAAATAAAGCAGAACAAGCTCAGTGGGTCCATGAGAGCTGTGAGATGCACAGGCACATAATCTATAAAACAAGTGAACGTTGTCGGGACTGAGTTTTAGTCTGTATCAAGATAAGAAAATATATTAAGTAAAGAATAGGCTGATAGTGGTCTTTTCACTTACATTAAGATGTTTCCCACTCAAAATGAGGATTTGTTCAGCTTATCCTTTAACCTCCAGCCCCATGGCTGGAATGGTATCTGTTTACACTCCTCTGGCAGCTTTCCTGACCACTTTGATTGGAATCTCTGCAACATGCTGACAGCACAAAACTGCAGCTAATATTATGAGACTGCCAGTATTTCGAGACATGATTCACCTGTGAAGGGAGAAACCAGAGGATTCCCAACATTTACTGAATCATATTTCAAGTTTTGAGGTTTTACTTTTTTTTCCTTTAAGATGCTAAGCTTTTTTTTATTTATGAAATGCCTCCACTCACAAATGCTCTTTTCTCAGACTTGCACATCCAGCATCTGAGCATTCACCAAGTCTCTGCCATGCTTGGAAACCATCTAAGAATTATTAAAAACCTACCAAAAGGTATGAAATGCACTCCCAGAAGCCTGAGCAGAAGGCAACATTTTCCTCTAATTCCCAAGTTTTCAGCTGGCATTTCATAAAGAACCTCTGAAGGCCACAGAAGGCACCTCAGGAAAGGAACCTTGGTGTTCGCTGACTCAAGTTCACCGTACAAATGTTCCTCATTTCCAGCAGGAAAGAACTTGGGTGGTTCTAAGTGAGAGGCTGAAAACCCCCGAGGATACTTCTCTAAACTTGGAACACGTAAAAGAAGAGAAAGTGGTCACTGCAACTTGGCAGATGAAGAATTACAGAGAAAATCCCCCTCTGTTCCAGGTCAGGCCCTGGCACAGGTTGCCCAGAGAAGCTGTGGCTGCCCCATCCCTGGAAGTGTCCAAGGCCAGGTTGGACGGGGCTTGGAGCACCCTGGGCTGGTAGGAGGTGTCCCTGCCCAGGGCAGGGGGTTGGAATTACATGATCTTTAAGGTCATTTCCCACCCAAACCCTTCTGTGATTCTGTGAAAAGCAGCCTCTCTTCATCAGTTTGTGGCAGTTTAAGTAAGTCCCTCCTGCCTGGTAGTCCGTGCTCAGCAGAGACTGCTGAGGTGCCCTCCCAAAACAAGCATCACAGCTGAATGCCAGAGTTGTGAAATAATTACTGCCCTGTGAATTTGAGCAGCTCCTCGCAGCTCTGCAGCTTTATAAACAGGAAGTGTGAAGCTGTGCATTCATACCTGCTTTCATCATATGACAGAGCCCCAGAGCCATCAAATCCTGGCTGGCATAACAAGCCTGGCTGTATAATCTAGACTGTCTCCACAGTGGCTCCCATTCATCCTGAGAGCTGGAAAAAAGGATCTAAGAGAGATCTGGGCATTTTCATCACATGCCTCTGAAACTCAGAGCTCCACCAACAGAAAGACACAGGTTTATACCCCTGAAAAACAACACAGTCTGAAGAACCCCCACCTCCCTGCAATATTCAAGTCCTGCTTTACAGTTATGAGAGAAAATGAAGTAGAGCAACTTCCTTTTTGGAATACAGAAAGAAAAGAGAATAAAGCACTGAAATGGTTCCCTGATCATCTTCCCTAAAAACACGTCTGGGATTGAAGAAGTTAATTTTACAATCTGGAGCAATAAAAAGTGGTTTCCCATGGGCTCAAGGGCTGAGTCCATGGATTTGTCACCACGCTGAGATGGACAACCTCAAATAGATGATTATATATTTGCACAAGTTTTCCATCATCCCTCTGTCAGATTTATTACATCTGTACTGGAGGATGTTAATGATCAGACACCAGATATATTTGCCTTGATTTAAATAAAACAAATGTAGCTATTTTTCAAATTCAATCAAGGCACAAGAGGTCATTAACAAGATTTATCCTCTGCCCATCACACAACATTAGTCATTACTGGCACACACACTAAAACCAACCTTCTTGTGGATTAAAGTGGCTTTGCAGCACTTTGACGGGCCTGGAGTCCTCCAGCTGGTACCACCTTCGAGATACACAATGAGGAAGGAAAACTGCCCTCAAAAACTATTTCATGAGCTCTCCAGAGGCAAAACCTGGGGAATTGATACACCTGCCATTATTTTACATTTTTGAACAACAGCACTGGTTTTGTGCTTTCTTTTTGCTCCTTTTCTCACTGTGCACAAAACCAATCCCAATGAAATGGATTTAATCAGCAGCCACTCATTCCTCCAAGCCCCTCACTCCCTGACCACGCTGATGCTGTGCCAGTTCCCCTTCTCCCACCCTGCACACAAGAATTTCACCTCGCTTTAAGCAGAAGGAAAACTCTGCCTTCCCCCCTGGCCCAAATCTGACAGATCCATGATTATTCACTGGCATTTCTTGTGTTTCAGCAGTTACCTGACTCAGTGTTTAGCACAGATAAGCTGGAACTGGCCTGAGTCAGACTGCCTAAGTAGCATTCACAGAAACTCTGGCCACACATTCTGTAGTTTCATAATTTTCAAGCACCTTCATGAATTTCTGCTCAGTCTGTGATTATCCTCTGAAAGTTACTGAGGCAGAACACATTAAGAGTCACTGGAAAATACAATCCTTAGGGATCCAAAATAAACTGGCCACCAATACCACACAGACATCTCTTTCCTGGGGAATTCTTATTAAAATATTCTAGAGACAACACAGTGCAGGAGCTGCTGGGATAATTCAGCAGGAATAAAATACAACAGTATTGGAGATAATACAAAAGTCATAAAAAGGTTCTTCCTTTTATCAAGTTTTAGAGGCCCAACAACAGCGCTTTAAGGAACTGGGTGTCAAGACTGGCAGCAGAACAAGCGAAAATAAGGCAGATTTTAGAGCACCACCTCCTTGGCACAAGGCAAAGCCTAGCACTGAGCAATTCCCAGACATCCCCATGGACAGAGTGGCAGGAGAGAAGTGGGAAAATCACAGGCACACACTGGAAAAGGCACCAAACCAAAACAGGACCCCTCCCTGACTTGCAGCACCACCCTGGGAGAAAATTGCTGTTGGAGCTGAGGACGAAGCAAAAAGCGACAAACTCACCAGCCCCACGACCAGCTTGTGCCATCACAAACTTAGTCTGATGCTCAGTTTGGAACAAAGCACTTCTTACTTCACCTTCAGAATTTCACCTCCTCCCAAAGAATCCATCCCGGGAAGGAGCTCTGCAGGCCCAGGGAGAGATCTCCCCACATGTGCAGATCCCACACCTTTCCCACTGTCTCTGGATACTATAAAGAAATGACCACAAGTGGCAAAATTCATGAAAAGAGGGTCTGAAATAGCATCCCTTCCTTCCCACTCCCAAAGAGCACAGCCAGCCCGGGATCTCAGGGAGACCAACGTGGGGCTCCGTGTGACCCGCACTGGTGGACACAAGACAACTCCAGGGTGCCCATCCAGGGCCACATCCCCCACAGCACAGCCAGAAAAAAATAAACCAGCAGGAACACCTGATGTGCCAGGGTGGAAAAGGGCACTAACACCAGCCTGCTGTCACACTTCCATCTCCTCCAACACAAGTTACATTTTAGCTCCAGTTATTTATATTGTGAGCCTTTAACCACAATGAGTCTCCTCACCTTCACAGCCTTTGGTTACTCCCAAAAATGGAAGGGCAATAAATAAAACTGATGGTCAGTCAGAGCTTAAAACCCTTATTTTCTGCAGCAGCATTTATCCAGATATTCTGAACAACTGAAATTAAAACCAGTGTCTCAAAAACATGATCACACCATTCTGAATGATCAGTTAACCACTACCGAGCACGCAGAAAGAGTTCAGGTGAAGAACCTGCGCAATATCACCCAATATAAAACTTTCTCAGCATTTAACGACCACTCAGTAGTGTCAGAGAAGGCAGATCTAACCAGAGATAAATAGGTTTGGCTTTCTTTTTTTCAATGTTTGTGTTTATCCATTATCTCTGTTTGTGTCCACAGAAATGCCCCAAGTACCAGCACAGTTCTGTGCAAGTAAGAATGGCCTAAGAAATAATGTTTTGATAACTAGCCTGTTTTATACATACAGTGATTCACTGGTTAAGTAAACAACATAGTTATTTAGGAAAACATCAATTTATAACAGAGTGCCTAAAACAACCTTTCTGTTCTCCTACAGAAAAACAGTATTGAATGTCTCATATAGAGAAGAATAACATGAAATAAAACAACAAAGGAAAACATCATATCCACTGCGCAGAAATAATTTCAAGTAACTTTTTAACAGATCAGTCTTATTAATTATGGAACATGTAGAGCAACTACAGTTTGAAGCGTTTAAATCTCACACTAAAATTCAAACTGCTCATTTCTTCTTATTTATGAACTTTGAAATACACATCTTGACCAAATGAACGTGTTTTCAACCTAAGAGTTTCTTTCAAGCACTTCCTGGTATATTCAGCTTCACACCTCTGCCAAGCTGCATTTGTGACTCCAGCTCCTCCAAAAATACCAAAGCTTTTAGGCACTTCCTATACTTTCACTAGCAGTGAAATCCTTCAGGGCTGTTCTGTTTAAAATACATAGCGTGAGTTTGAAACACAGATTTGTTTCTTCTTCTTGACAATACGTTGCTCCATTTCCTACTGGCATGGCATCCCCTCAGAGGCCCCACCAGAGGGAAAAAAAAAAAAAAAAATCCAGAAAATATTTCATAAAACTCCCCTTTCACATCAATTTGTTTCTCTTTCAGTTAACAGCCAGCGGTTCCACCCAGCTCTCCCTTATCACTCCTGACATGCCTCTCACAGAACGGGCAGCCATGGACGGGCCTGAGCTCATGAATTTTATCAAGGCTGTCGGTATCAAACAGGTGAGCTGCTTTACCTGCACTGCCCGTGACCGCGCAACGGGGCAACAGCCACAAACACCTGCCCTGCCTGCGAACCATTCCCTGCCGAAAATTCCTGTCCCTCTTTGTCCTTGGACTTGGCTATCACTTCCAGAGCCAGGGAGCTGCCAGGGTGTAGCTGCTGTCGCCTTGGAGCCCTGCAGCTGCGAGCATTCACCATTCAGCTTGTTTATGTTTTCCCCTCGCTGGTTCCTCTTTAAATTCTCCGGGAGGGCTCTAGAAACGGGCTGGAACAGCGACACGGATCCCAAAAAACCCCGCACACGCCACATCCACCTCCCCACCGCGGCGGCTGCAGATGCGCGATCCCCGGGCACGGGGGAAGTAAACACGAGGGATGGGAGAGCCGGGAGCTGACAGACAGCCCTGTCACACCGGGATGGCAGCATTTCCCGATTTATCCAGGGGGAGAGCCGGCGAAGCGGCAGCGAAAGGGAAAGGCCGGGCCGAGGGCGGCGGGAGGGTCCTGGCGGTGGGGACGGGAAGGCGGTGG
>JAYRBT010000051.1:2072137-2089028 GCA_036023395.1 Myiotriccus ornatus
CGCGCCTTTGGGCGGGAACTGCCCCCCCCCTCAGCCCTCAGCCCTCAGCCCTCAGCCCTGAGGGGCAGCTGAGGCGGGAGCCGCGACTGCGGTGGTTCGGGTCCCGCCTCAGCTGCTGGCTCGGCCCAGGCGGCCGCAGAGGAAGGGCCCTGTGAGGAGCGGGGAAGGGTTTTGCTGGCGCTGCCCCCCTGGCATGGGGTCTCTCTCTCCCTCTCTGTCTCTCACACAGTTTTTGGCGCTTGCGAAAGTGGCGGCGCTTCACGAAACGCGCGCCTGGGAGAAGCGAGGGAAAGGCTACGGGGCATGGGAGGAAGGGCCTCAGCGCGCTGTGGGAGGGTGAGGGTCCGGCCCTTTAGCCCCCTCCAAACCTTACAGGGAACGGGACCCTCAGACAACTCAAACCTCCCAGGGGAAACAGCCCCTTGAACCTCTCGGGGAACTGGACCCTCAGCCCTTCAAAAGTCACAGGGGGATCAGCCCTTCATCCCCCCTCAAACCTCACGGGGAGATCAGCCCTTCCCTTCATCCCCCTCAGGCCTCACGGGGAGATCAGCCCTTCATCCTTCTCAAACCTCACAGGGGGATCAGCCCTTCATCCCCTTCAAACCCCGCAGAGAACAGCCCTTCAGCCCATCAAACCAGTGAACTGGACCCTCAGCCCCCTCAGGGATCAGCCCTTCAGCCCACCAAACCTCACAGGGGATGGTGGTTCTCCTCAGAAAGTCCTCTGAGGAGCAGGGCTGCAGCCACAGGGTGACAGGAGGAGTTTCCCATTCCATTAAAATGCCTTTTCGCTGTCTGAAACAGAGACTTGGGCTGAATGGTAAAAGGATCAAAACCACCCCTGCCCTTTGCTGTTCTCCAGCATGTTTGCTTTTAGTATTCACCCCGGCACTGACACAGAATGGGAGGATTTCCCAAATGGCTTTGTTACAACATTAAGCCTGGTAACCTACCCTGGGTCACTCCTGAGCAGAAAATAAGGAGCTTGAAAGAAAAACATCGATTTCCAAGGGCAGCTTGTTCCAAGGATTGTTCTTGCACTGAAACAAAGCCTGTGAAAACACCAGTTGCGAGTCATTCCCTAAGTTCCCGTTTCCACAGGGAATGATCTTGCCACATCAGAGCTGCAGAAAGGTCACGCCGAAGTTACTTTCTCGCTGATGTAAGTTCATGCGTAGGTATTTTTATAGCAAACATTCCAGACAAATTTCAGATCTGATAGGCAAAGCCAGGAATGCTGCTTACAGAGACAGGGAGCTCGAAGGCCAAACTTCTCCTCATGTGACCCAAGTGCAAAGACACAACAAATGCAATAAGCTTCAGAAAGCCTCATTATATTTTTTTTTTCCTGCCATCATCTGAGCTGTTTATTATCTTAGATTTGTGGCATATAATTCAAGAAAAAAAATCTGCTACTTTTGCCTCTCTGGAATATATAGACTAGAGGAGGGGGAAGCTTAAGTGATTCTTAAAAATATAAATTAAACTAGTGGAAACATATTTCACCCACCAGCCATTTGTTATGTATTTGTCATTTAAAGAGTAAAGGTAAGAGAAAAGGTAAATGTAAAGGTAGCATAGGAATAAGAGGATTTAAGCTCCCTTGAGGCCTCACCAGCACTTTGTGAAGTTATTCCATTTTTATCTGTTATGTCATGACAGGACCTGTATTTGTAGCTTGAACAAACCTTACTCTCAGGCAGCAGAGATTATTAGGCAGTATTGGGGGTTTATTGACAACTGTTTCCCTTGCTAAATCGTGAAAAAAAAAAGAATGGTTAAAATTATAATGACAAATCAGGTCCTGTCACAAGCAGCTGACTTGGTACAAATGAGGAAGCAGAACCCTCTAGTGAGGAGTTCCTTCCTCTAGAGGAAGGAAAGGGGATTGATGGTTCATAATGATGGTTAACACTTCATATTAAAAATATGTAAAAAAGCTCTTTCCAAAATGGTTAAAAAATATGCATTACCTTAAAACTTGCTGCTTTTCCCAGTTTCCAAGACTCACCCTGCATTTTTGTATGACACTTTAAAAAACCCCAACCATAGGAACATCTCTCACGTCCCAGAGATACAAACCATGTCTAACTACCAGTAGGACTCTGCTGGAAGAGTCCTTTAAAATAATTTACTGGCCCCATTGTATGCACCAAATTTAATAACAAGGATATTGTGGAGTGGGAGGCCGGCCTGGAGGCTCCCGGTGGCAGTGCCTTTGTTCAGATTAAATTAAGCATGTTCTCAAAGGCACTGAAGCAGGAACCCTGAGATAAGGCTGCGTGTGCTAAGCGTGGATCGGAGCTGGCACTGACTTTTTAATGAGGCCTTGTTGGGGAGCACAGGGTTGGAGATGTTGCCACTATTTAAGTGCCCTGTCAAAGGTAAATCAAATTAAGGTACACGGAGTTTAGACTTGTATTAGATGGACTGAGCTCCTCTTGTGATACAGAAGTGCTGCACATGCAAGTCACGCTGGCCACCTGTCCTTTGGATTGCTGGGATTGAGTTAATCGTTCGCTGATCACAAATTCATTCCTGAGGATTTAGCAAATATCTTTGAGTGTCTTCGCATCTCTGTCAGGTACCTGTGGCAAAGCACATATTTACTTTTACCCCTTCCTGCTTCACAGGCAGCCCTGACAGAAGTGCAGCAGAGCACATCCCAAATATGTGGGAAGAGCAGAGGGTGGCAGAGCCATCAAGCTGCAATAGGAGCATCCAGTACTGCAGGCCTGAGGTGTTCAGAGGTAACTGGTTTCATATCTCTCTAATTACACCGAACTGATGGAGGAGAAAAATACCCCAAATCATTGCCTGATTCTGATTTTTCAGAGGGAGAGGGGAAACACAAAAGATTTCCTCAAAGAGCAACAGAACTACACTTGCAAATTGAAACTGCTATCACATTTCCTAGGAAACAAATGGTTTAGAGTAGTAGCAGAGGGGGACGTTAGTTGCAGATTTATATAAACCAGGGGGGAGAAAAAAGGGAACAAATTCTTACCAGGACCCTCCTATTGTTGTCCTATAAGCTGTACTCCCACACTATTGCCAACATGGACTTGGTGGTGAAATACTGCAGGGGAAAATTAAAAAAATTTATTTAAATTTTTTTAAATTAAATTACATTGAATTTTAATAAAAATTTAAGAAGAGAAGACCGAAACAAAGGTAATAATTCTAGAATCCTGTTTTAATAAGCTCATTATAACTAGCAACAGGTAAGAAAATAAAGTCTTAACATCATCTTCTTTCTCAGGAAGCCCCACCATGTTTTTAATAAAATTTGTGTGTATTTTTTGGCCCCAAACACTCAAACTGCATTTCTGCAAGCACAGCAATCATTCCCTTGCAGAGGGGCTGTGCTCTAATAAAGGCAGGGCTGCAGGGTGGTGGAGCCAGGGGACTCACAGGGAGGTGGGTAGGGGTTTTCCCCCCATTTCCAGGACGAGGACACCTCTCCTTTCAGCCCTGCCCTAGAGATCCCAGTTCCCAGCAGTCCCGGGAGCTGAGCAGGTGCCCATCCCCACCCATCCTGGCACAGCCTGTGTCCCAATGGCCAGCCCTTCCCAGCACCAGCCCCTGCTGCTTCCTGGCACCTCATTCCTTGGTTTTTCCTGCTGAGTGGCAGGCAGGGCGGGGAGGCAGGAGGGAACAGCCTGTCCCTCTGTCCCAGGGGTGAGCTGCAGTGACAGCACGGCGTGGGGGTGACAGGCAGGTGACAGCCCCGCTCTGCACACCCACACTGCCACACAGCAGCCCTGCGGATCAGGCCGTGGCAGACACGGGAAGGGGGGTTTGCCCAGCGGGGCCCAGGAAAGGACAGCAAGGGAAGTGGGAGCATCCCACAGGCCTCCCTTGAGCTGTGGGCTCCCTCTGTGCAGTTCTGCCACCCCTTTAGAACAGAATTAATTACTGTGTTTGCTGAGCCACTTCCCCCTGGTTGTTGCTGCTCAGGGAGCCCGTGACAGGTTTGAAGGCACCCAGAAGTGCTGCTCACGTTACTGCTCAATCCGTAACTTCAGCTCCTGTTATTAATAGTGGTATCCACACAGCCCAGGGAAGGGAGGCACGTCACACGCACCCAGAGCTATTTTAGGGTTTGTGGGTAAGTGATCCCCCACTTTTCCCGCAGTTGCCTTTGACAGACACAGAAGAAAACACCATAAGGCCCCCTCCACTCTCGATGTTCTCTTAGGCAGAGCCTCCCTGTGCGTGGAAGGGTGGCACGATCACACTCGAGGCCCACAAAGAACAGTGAAAAAATCCCTTTTTTTTTTCCTTGGCAGACTTTGCTGATGCTCCTCCAACCCAGAAGTAACGAGTGGCCACAGCTATTGACAGCCACGAGGTAAGTGTAACATGTCAGATATTTCTATAAACACCACATTCTTCCCGATTTTCTATCAACCTGTTTGATTATGCCACATGCAGGCGAAGTGTGACAGAATTAATCATCCTGCTGGGGTGCACACTGAGGGAAGGGAACAGACGAGCTTTGGCAAGGCTGTTGTTAGCACTGAAAAACTTTGACAAAAAAGAGGCAGACTGCAACCCAGACGTGTGTCATTCACCGAGTGAGACACGCTATGATTTATCAACGTAACAACAATAGACGGGAACAGAGATCTCCCATTTCAAAGTGTTGTCTCCGTGTAGATTAAGAGTAGTATCTGTCATCAGGAAACAATGGGAAAGGAAATATGTTTGATACCAGCAATCCTGTGCTCTCTGGGAGGCAGAAACGACGGTGCCGTTGGAATGGAAGTCAACGAGTTCTCTGCAAGTTCCATCCTGGGCAGCAAAAAAAAAAAAAAAAAAAAAAGTGTTGTGACAAGAGGAAGTGCAAATAATTAATAAGAGAAGATCAAATGAGAGGAGTGGCTTTGCAAGGAGTGAGTAATGGTGAGTGTGTTGCAGCCCAGCCCTGAGTGCGCTGTGCAGAGCAGAGCTGGCCCGGGCGCCCAGTGGGCCCTCGGCAGCAGCTCCACGGGCAGCTCTCCCTTTCAAAGGCAGGGCTGCTTTCCTCTGGGCTCCCCAGCTGCTACACGGGCCCCCAGCGCTGCAGCGCTCTGCTGGGCACACAGAAAGCGACACCGAGCCATCAAACACGGAACGAGCTCAGGAGCGCTTTGCCGGCAGCTGATGGCAGTGGGAAGTGCATCTCAAAGCAGCAGGGCAGCGGAGCGAAACAAAAGCCACGGAGCCAGCGCTGCCGTGTCCTGTCGTCTGGCACATCCTTGCGCTTCCCTTCATTCTGCCTCACATCTTGGAAGGGAAGGCCAAAGCTTCTTATTTGCTAATTAAGGTTTCACCCGATCCAAACACCCAACGAAGGACATCACCAACCAGAGGAACCTGCCGGCCCTCCTGGCCCTGCCAACGGGCTGATGTCTCAGTGGGGTGCTCTCCCAGCACAGAGAGTGACAGAGCCCTGGACAGTGGCAATCACACACACTGCTGTGCTGGCACACACACCCCACCTCTGACTGGGAGCCAAAGGTTCCAGCACCCTGGTTTTGTTGTGCACACTCCAGACACCCCACAGACAGGGGTCCAACAGAAAGACACTGGAAAAACAGAGCTCTATTTTATGGTGTCAAATGGCTAATGACAGTAATTAAGGATTTAAAAGGCCTTTATCAAGGGGCATTATCTAAGATACCATCATGCCTGTAATCAGAGTCAGGGAAGAATTGCTTGATCGAGCCAAGAAAGGCAACAAAAATAACCCAACGACTTGGCATCTGCTGCAGCCACCACATCCCACCTCGCTCCCTGCCCGCAGCAGTAAGTCACAACAGGACACAGATGAGCAGGTTGTGTCCCTGTCATTTCAGCTGAACGTGCAGGGGCTGTTGAAGTGTTCAGTGGGCTCCCAAAACAAAACACACATCACTGCTGGACCAGAAGCTCCAACAGCATTGTGCCTTGCCCCTTTTGTGGATCCACTGTGCCCATGCAGAAGGTAAAGCAGTAGGGGTTAATCAAAATTTTGCCTACTACATCAAGTATTGGCATGTGTATTTATTTTGTAAAACATACTGTTAACTGATCCATAAAAGCCTTTGGGTAGAAGTCCAGCTACTCCTAGAAGAGCTTTTGTTCTAGCAGCTTTTTTCAGCCACTGTAACAAAAATTAGGGCTGGGATATGGAGTAGACTCTTGAGCAGATTCTTTGCAGCAGAAGACAAGTTCAGAGTAGATGGAGGTTGCCAAATTGTCACAATTTGAAAAAGAAAATTGGTACATTCAAGGAAGGAGCAATTTGAAGTTCTTATAAAACACTTGGACACCACAATGATGGGCAAAAGTTTCTCCACTCATTTTGCTGTCTCTTATCACTTCCCAGCTGTTTCTTCCCCTCTCAGGTAGTTTCAATCTACCCTTCTATTTTTACCCACACAGTTTGCTAACAGCCTTGGAGCTGAGATTCTGCTGCTGGTGATGAGGTGCCAGCTGTGCATCCCTGCAAGCTGCTGCATGGACGACCTTGAAATTTTCTGGAGATGCCTCTAAACAGTATTTCCCATCTCCCAGAGAGCATCTCTCTGGTTTTAGCACTAGAAATACATCACTTCAGAGCATCCAGAGCATTGTGCAGATGTTTGCCAGGCTAATGCCAACCCAAACCCCTCCCCTGCCAGTGTCTAAGGAACGGCTCCTCCATCCCACTGTAGCCAGCCTAGGGAGTTCCTTTTGCTTCCTTCTCTGCAGGAATATTAAACCAGAATGAGAACGAAGATAGCTGTTAATTTTATGTCACAGCAAGAAAACTGAGGGTCTTCAGATCACACTTTTCTCCTCGCTCCTTTAATTGCAAAATTATACTTCAAGGTTTGACACGAGTTTCTCACCTCCCTATTTCCAAGCTACTAGCAAACAAAACCAGACAAAGATACGTTTTTTTCCCCCTGCTCTGCAGAGCCTGCACAATGCTTTAATTTCAAATAGCTGAAATACTGCTAATTACCAGCGTATTCTAACAAAACTTGTGATTTTACAGAGAGCTATGTCAAACCAAACCAAATTATAGGTCAGAACATGCCAATCTTTTCATCACTCTCACTAATTCCCTTTGTGGTTTTTGTGCCCTCCCAACATGTGTCTTCCCAGGTTGTTGGAGCCCCTGGCTGGCACTGCTCAGCTGCTCCATAATTAGTCCTCACACCAGACACAGCAACAAGCCATTCACAGCAGACTCTTCTCACATTTTCTTTAAACATTAGGTACAGTAACAGAAATAGAAATTGGAGATTCTCAGGAATCTGGGTGGAAAGAGGAGACTGGAAGAATTTTTTCTAAAAAAAAAAAAAAACACCAAAAACACATGAAAAGGGGTGGAAAAAAGATCCTTTCTTTTTCTGGATAAGCACTAACTAGACCATAGAATACTCCCACTTCCAGACATGATGCTTAGTAACCCACTCCTAATTTCCAATTAAAGTTTAATTCAAAGAAGGGGAATACTCCCTAAATAAGTTACAGTGGGACTTCCCCTGGCCCTCTCCCAGGCCCCGCACTCTCCCTTTGCCATCAGATTTACCTTAACTGCACAGGGCTTTGGCCAGTGGTGTCCCATGGCCCTTCCCTGGCATCCCGAGTGGTTCAGCCCCACCATTCCCTGCAGCCACCCACAGCCTCTTCCCCTCAGACTGGACCCACCTCCTGAGATGGAACCCGGCTCTGGCTCTGGAGAACACCCAGCACCAGGGGATCTGGGCATCCAGAGCCCCAGCTGGGAATGGCACAAACAAGAACTCATCAACACCCGTTTTTCTTCCCTGCAGATTAATGTTATATAAGTTACTCCAGCCATAAACTGTAAACAGCATAAAATGCACTTCTTTGCATTCCAGCGTGTTGGGGGAGATCATAAAAGCACTTAATATATTATTTAAGCCATTCAAGGGAGATGGCACAAGTGCTATAATTAGCAACAGTTCTCCAAATCCCCATATGCCAGACAAAGAATCACATTCAGCATTTCCAGGCTGGTGGGAGGGAATCAGAACATCACACAAATTAAATGGCACACACTGCTTTTCTTCCCCCTCTGCCAATCTCAGCAGAGCCCATGTCTCAGTCCAGCCTCCCCCTGCACCACCATGCAAGGGACTGAAACCACCACCTCAAGAAGACTGGTCTTTTTTGGTCTTATTACTTTAAGTATAACAAGGCTTCAAGAAAGAGAAATGAAGCCACTTCTCCTGGCAGTGACCTTCTGCAGGCTGGAGGGGAATTCCTTTGCTTTTTCCTTTTAATAAAACCAAAACCAAAAGGAAAAGAAAACCAAAACCTGAACTTCCTCTGGAATATCCACAGACTGAGGTGTTCAGTGGAAGATTCAGAGCTCTCCAACCCTTCATGCACAGGGGGCAGGCCCAGGGCAGTGGGAGGGGAGGCCCAGGGGCAGAGCAGGAGGGAGAGCAAAAGGCTCTGGTGACAACAGAGGGACAGGACCTGGCCAGTGCCAGCAGCCTGAGCTTCACTGCCCTGTGTGACCCCAGGGCCCAGCACGTGCCCAAAAGCCTCATCCCAGCCTGGTGGCACCCACTGCCCTGGCAGTGGTCTCAGTCTGGGTCCCCTGGCTCTGAGCCCCAGTTGCTCTGACCACTTGTTACTTTCCATCCTCTCCACACGCCCAGGTCCAACCTGGAAAAGGTGTGTCCCCAGGGAGTCCTGCAGAGCAGAGCCTCAACACTGGGAACAGATAACAGGACAGGACAACCCCTTCTGGTGGCCTGACATTTGATTTCTCTATATTGCAGAGAGAGGAAAATCCCCTTTGTTCTTCTACAGCTTTTATTATTTTTGCATCATCCATCCCCCCTTTCTTTTTGTTGCTCCCTGTGTGGGCTGCAGTTTGACTTGCACAGTTGGTGCCTGGTGCACATGTCCCTGATCCCGTGGCATCCCTGTCCTGCTCCCCAGGCAGGGCTGGCTGGGCAGATGGGAACCAGTCTCATCCTTCCCCAGGCCTCTCTGACTCACTGCTGAGATGGAAGGTAACCTTGTTAGGGAGGGGAAGTGAGCAAGGCAGATATCACCCAGAGAGCTCATATTATGGGATCCAGAAAGTGATACAAGTCAAGTAATTTTCACTATGAAGAGATACCCAGCTTGTTATACAAGTGGCACCAAAGGGATGGGCTTATTAACATCTCATTAATAATGCCTATTTCGATTTGCATAAAAACTTACAAAGCACAATAAGGAGAAAATCCTTTAACTATCTTGTTTCTCCCAGGGTGCAAGTTGCAAAGTGTGGAGGAAGCTGATAATGCTCTTTCAGTTCCTGAGGACTTCAGGCAGCTTAAAAAAGTTTTTGGACATAAGCAAACACCATCAATAAGTTCATGAAGAGCTGGCTAAGAAGGCAAGGACAAACATCTACAAAACTACTGAAGCACAACATAATGTCAGAGCACCTGAACATCCATCTGTTGAGGGGGGGTGTCCAGCACTTGAGGTGAGTCACTGGTGCCTTTGGGCACTGTGCAGGATTGGCTGCCTGTGTCTTCCAGTATGGGAACACACCTGATGGGATCTTACAAGAAGTGGATGAAAGAGATGCAGGTGTATTTACAGTTGTACACACCCCTTGTCACCAATCATGTCTGTGTTTATACCACATTTATTCTAACAAGTGGTTAAATGAGCAGCTCCCAACACTTACCAAAAAGAAGCTCCTGTGGAATTAAGATGCCTCTGACAATGCCATGTAGAATCAACATCTGGCCCAAATTCTCCTTCACATCTCTTCCCCTTGTACAAGTTATTAACTCTGTATTTATTTGCAGGGAGGAGATGGGTCTTTGGTTGGCTGTGAAAGTTTTCATCGCCCTCAAGCAGCAGGAAAGGGATTTCCAGGTGGAATTAGCAAAGCCTCCACCCCTACAGTCCAAGCAGTTGCTGAGTATCACTGATCACTCCTTCAAATGGAGCATTCACCACCCTCCTGGTAAGAACAGGTTCCTGGAAAACATTCCTCGTTACAATTCCTCTTTGGCATTACATTGCAATACATCTGGCAACGATGGTTGGAGTTTATGTTTAACTAAACCACATGTACAGGCAGTTGGTTTAAGTGTCATGTAAAATACCTGTATATTTATCTGCCTTTATCAGCTCTCCTTCCTGTGATCTACCAGTAAACAAATAGCATATCAGCTGCCTGCATTTACCAGATGCACCCAGCCCTATCACATCACACGTGGTAATCATGCTAAATCTGCCCAAAGCAGCAAATTACAAACAGCAGCACACACAGAGCATCTTCCCAACTGCTTCCTCTCTGGCTCCCTGCCTGCTCTGCACTGCAAGAGCTGCTGCACTACAGGAGTTGGGTAATGTTTGCACTTGCACAGCTCCTGGAAGATGAAGACACTCAAATACAGATATTAATATTCACAGGAGAGCTGTCAGGGGAAAGGAAGAGTTTCCCCTGAGGTGCACTGTTACAGTACAGTGTGTTTGACTGGCACCTGGGCTCCTTTCCTCCCAGGGAGAAATAGGAGATGCGTGATCTGTTTGTACTCTTCCCATCCAGCTAGAACACCCTTCCAAAGGATTCCTGCCGTGAGTAGGCAATACAATCCCAGGGATTTCCGTAGCTGTGGTGTGTGTTATGCACCTTGCAGCAGGAGAGGCTCCAGAGCAGGAAGCAGTGCTGTGTTCCAGAGGGGAGGGGGAAGTGGGACAGCCACAGGCTCGTGGGGGCTCAAAGACACATCTCAGGTCTGGTCTCACAGGAGTGAACCAGGCCGATGGACATGTGAATGCAGGGAGAGCCTCAGATGAAGCTGGGCCAGGAGTCCATCTGTGCCTCCCACCTGCACATTCCTCCTTTGGCTGAGCTCCGAGTGCCGCCGACACGGAAAGGTAGAACAAAGCCTTGGGTTTTCAAGGGGAACTCGAGGCCTTCTCGATCCTCTGAAAGGCAAAGTGTACACACGATAAGCCAAGAGAGTCATTCCATGCTGCAGTCACATGCTGGGTGGAAGCTGTAATCTCACAAGGACACAGATATGGCCATGCAAATATGGGTTATGCCTGTGCTAACAACCTGCTTATGTCCCCAGAGCTCCCAAATGGCCTTTAATCTGGCTGCTAATGCAGGTGAAAGCTCGTGCTGAAGAAGCTTCATTTCTCTTGTGCTCCCATTAGCCAGGAACCTGCTGCCCTTCCATACCCTGACTTGAGAGGTGAGGACATAAGCTGGCAACTCCTTGGATTAAATCTTTGGAGGTGAAAAGGAGCTGCCACAGAGGGGACAGATGTCACCACTGCAGGCACAGCAGGAGGGCGGTTGGCATTGGGAAACCAGCTGCATTTTCAACATCCCCTTCAGCCTCTAAGAGTCCTCCCAAGAGCCAGGCTGAGGCAGCAGCTCCAGTCAGCTGTGCTATCCCCCTGCTTCACTCCGCAGAGCTCACCTCGTGGAAAATCCCAGGATGGGTTAAACAAACTGTAACGCACCTCAGATGGCCCAAGCCAACCCAACTGCACAGTGGGAGCAGGGAATTGCCTTTGCATGTGCCCAGAACCAGGCTGGGAGAGGCTCCTGCCCCCAGAGCTGGCAGCAGAACCTGAGACAGGGAGGAGGAAGAGAGCAGACACAGGAGGGAAAAGGCCGCAGACATCTTGAGGGGAGGGCCTGTCTCAATGGATGTTTGTCACTGTGGAATTCAATCATGGGTAAAGGCCAAACTTCCCTCAGACAGCCTGAAAACAGGATCCTGTCTCTGTCTCCAGACCCATCAGCAGGTCCTGCCCAAGGTGACCCCTGCCCGGGGCTCTCGGCTGGGCCGGAGCTCACACCGCCGGCTGCAGGGGGGACCTCGGCCAAGAGCCAGGGATGCCCCAGAGAGAGGGGCCTTTGTGCAGCCCTGGGATGGCTCTGGGTGCCAGAAGCGACCTGGCACAGGAGCCCAGCTGAGTCCCAGCTGCAGCAATGACACTGATTGTCCAGGGACACAACAATGGCACTTGTCTCACTGACTGGGCCACAACGAGCCCAGCGCATCTCCCTTCGGGAAGGCATTTTGCCTGCAAGGGAATTTCCAAAACAAATGCCTCTAACTCCAAGCCTTTCCAGACTTCCTGCTGGCGAGGGCAGTTTATTCATTCCAAAAAGGAGAGCTTTAAAAGAGATGTCACCCAGGAGAGAGAGATCTCACTGCTGTTGGCTTTCACCATCATCTGTGAAGGAGGTGACCTTGAATTCCCATTGCACTGTGATGGGAATTGAGGTCTCAACTCCAAGCAGCTCCCTGAAAACACCCAGGGTGCAGCCCAAGGTTCCTGTTCCCCGTCAAATGGGACTGTCCCTGTTATGGAGACCATCCCCAGCTCAGGGCAGTGCTTCCCAGAGCACTGGCTCAGCAGGGGCAGGGGGAGAGTTGAGGAAGACCCATCTTGCACTTGCTGCTACAGAAGCTGTAGAGGCAAACTGTGATTGCCCACCCCAGGAGCTGCACCCACACTCCCTGGGAGCCAACACAGCCCAGCCAGGGCTGTGACTCAGAGCTGCACTTTGCACCTTCAGAGGCCACACTGCACTCACTGTGGGTGCAGCCCCAGAGCCCCCACCAAGCTGCCACAGCTGCAACCAAAGCAACCTTCTGAGGGAGCAAGATGGCAGGGAGGGAAGGACTTCTCTTCCTACACACTTCAGCATCTTCTAAAAGGCAACATAAGCTTGTGCTGAAGTCAGTTATGTAAGTGTTGCTTTCCAAAAGAGGAGTGGAGGAGTTACCTACACAAACACCGACACAGGGAGAGCAGCCCTTGCCCTTTGCAAGAGAAAATATCCCCATCCCCAGCCCAGGGAGGTGCAGGCTCAGTGGCTGAGGATTTGGGTTTGTCACAGGTCAGCCACAGCCCCTCTGCCACCAATAAAAGCTGCAGACAGAACACCCTGGTGTTACAATGACCCACAACCACATATTTCCACCTCACAAGTGGCTGCCAGCCCGTGTTTGATTGGTGCCATTAGGAAGGGGTGGCCATTGTTTACCTTGTAATTTATTAGAGGCAGCACTTTCAAAAGGGACCTAAAGGAGGCACCTCATTCTTAGGGACTTCTAATGATCATTGAATACCTCCTTCATTAAGCAGCTCTGAAAGCCCAATCTGGAATGATTTGGCAGGAACAGAAATGCCTCTAAGCCTCAGGACAGGGTTTGTCACTGGTGGTTTTTTAAAGAGAGGATGAAAGATTTGCAAGAGCTGGGAGACTAACCCATGGGTCTGGCAATTTGTAGGTCACAGAGAAGGACCTGGGCAGCTCAGAGGAGGAGGAACTGTTATATTGGGCAGAGAGGGCTCCAGCATGCCAGACCCTGATCATCTGCACGGGAACACCCTGAAATTGTGAGGTATGGATGGAATTTAACAGTAGAAAAAGTCAGTGGCATCTCAAGTGAGAAAGAGAGAGGGAACAAATTAAACCCAGGAGTTTGGCAGAGACAACCAAAAAGCAGGACGAGACACTTCACTGTGTAGCTTGAGCAGGACAAGACACTGAGCCCTGGCAGAGGTTAAGGGTCACCTCCAGCCAGACCTGTGTCCCCTCTTGCCCAGCACTGGTGACACCACACCAGTGACACTCCCAGGCTCCTGCCCCACAGGGCATTTGGACACAGACTTTGGCCCTGCATTTCCAGGCCCTGGAAGTGAGGCTGGATATCAACAGCAGACTTGTACAGCCTGATCCAACTGCTGGAGGCTCACAGGTCACGCAGATAATTCCAGCAGAGGCCACATGGGAGCTGATCCTGCCCAGCACGAGGCCCATTTGAACGTCCTGCCCACCAGCAACCATTTCTGTGCCTGAGCATCTCCTACAGCAGGGAAGGGAACTGCAGCAGTTCCCTGGGAATTCAGCTCCAAAGGGTTAAAACACATTTAAGCATAACCATAACCATATCTGCTGAGCAAAGGCTGGGCACACCAGGAAGTTCAAAGGTCCACAAGAAACACACACTTCCAGGAGTTTATTAAAAAATAATTAGAATCAGGTCTATCAGAAAAAAAAAAAGTCAACTAAGAAATTGTTTTGAATAAATTAGAAAACAGGGACAAGCTCGTTGGGTCACTGGGACACATGTTAAAAGGGAGCTGGGGTCATTTGAGAGCTGGCACTGATAAGGCCACAAGTAAGTTTGAGGCTGCAGGTTAACAGCTCTCTCCTGCAGGTAGAGAGACCAGCCACAGTTTCTGCTCTTAGTTTGTGGGGAAACAAACCCATTTATTTACTTCTAAGGCTCCAAAAAGATACTCCACTGAGGAGGAAATCAAACCTCTGGTAAAGAGAAAACCCCAAACACAGATTCCTGTTGGGAGCTCGAGATTCACAAGAGGCATTAAAAAAGCAGCTGCCAGCTCGGGAAGGCAGCTGGTGATGGGTGCTCCTGCTCCGTTAAACCTGGGAATGGAGCTCCATTTCCAGCACAGCCCCTTCCAGAGGCTTGGGACACGACCTCTGCGAAGGACAAGCCCCGCTGCCCCCTCAAAACAAGGACTACAAAGCCAACAACCCCCTAAAACACCTTCCCACCCTTCTGCTCTCCTTAAAAACCGCGACCAAACCACACAACTCTTCATCTGCCTTTTCCAAGGATGGGAAAAAAGGCAAAGGCCAAGCGGCGGGTGAGCGGAGTTGCTCAGGGAGGCACCGGGATGCGCTGGGGACGAGCTGCCCCCAGACAGGCCACGGGAGAAGTGACAAATCCACCGCTGTGTAACGGGTGACAAACGCCCTTTGTCATGCAGGACAAGTGGGAGAGAAAGAAGCATCTTTGCCCTTTGTGGGAAGGGAAGAGCAGGCGGCTCCCGCTCCAGCACGAACAACAGGTTGGGGGCACTGCAGGGACAGATCCCGGGAAACGCCTCGATGTTGGCCCGAGCCAGCACAAAAACACAGAATCGATATTTGATTGGTAGGTGATGGAGGCTGTCAGCACCGGTAACGGGGTGGTTTGGGGGGGTTGTTAAGGACAGAGGCTACAGGGCAGCCATCCCGAGCCTTGCTCCCCAGTCATCTAAAATTAGGGATCCACCTCCCCTTCGCTCCATACTGGGCTTTTAGGGTTTTTTAAAAATTAAAATCAGTATTCATATAACTTAATTAATAAAAATAATAATTAAAGAGCTCCACACATTTGAATTTAAACACTGGTCCCAACTCCTCGTTTTCAGAGTTGGTGCAAATCCCAGACCCACTTGTCAGCTTGGAGCTGGAACGGGGCATCCTGTCCCTCTGCAATCTGCTGGCTCCTCAAGGCTGCAGAAATCAGCTCCAGGGCTCGGTCTGGGGAAGAAATCAGGCTCTGGGCCCTCGGAGACTCTGCAAGGGTTTGTTAAAAAAAATAAGTAAATAAACCCAAACAACTGGCGAAAGGAATGTTATTTTCCCCTGGGATTACCCAAGGGATGCCCAGCAATCCGCTCCCCATCCAGCTGGGTGGTGTTCCCAGCACTCCTTCGGAGCTCAGGGACCCGTCACCGCCCCCGCCGCGCTCCCAGTGCTCCCAGTGCCACACGGCGACAGTGACATCCAGTGGCAGCGACACCCGCCCACAGCAACCCGCGCCCGAGCCTCAAACGCAGCCACCCCAATGCCTGGAAAATGCCCGGAAAATTCCAGCCCCCTCAGCGTGCCGGGAAGGGCTTTGGCTTGAAAGCACAGGTTGGGGTGCTGGGCGTCGGCACAGGGAACGGGGACAGCAGGGAGGGACAGACACCTCCGGGGTAAGGATTTCACCACCCACCTCAGCCCAGCGCTGCTCCCTCCCAGCAGGGCCACGGGGAAGCAAGAGAGATTGCCCAGGCATGAGTCAGCCCGTGCTGCTCTGCTCTCAGAAATATCTCTAAAAGCGGGTTTTGTTCGTTCTTTCTTTTTTTTTCAAAGCAATTTTTCTGCCCTTCAGAAAACCCAGCTCGGCTCCAGAACTCAAAGGAACAGAAGCAGCTGTAAATCTGTAAATCAGCTGTACCTCCCCCGAGACCTGCAGGAACACAGAGAGAGTCACCTCCAGCACCCCCGTGAAGGAGGGACAGGTGAGGGGCTGGCACAGCCAGTGTCACTGTCACCAGCCTTTCCCTGCTGCCCTGGAGCCCTCAGGGGGAGCAGCAGGGGAGTGATCAGTGCTGGGGCTGGAGGAGCTGGGCAGGCTGAGCAGCTGGTCCAGCCAAGGAGGGAGTGGGGACTGAGACATCCCTGTCAGTGCTAATTAGGGTGTCTCTCCAGAGCAGTGTGGATGTCAAAGCACAGCTGTGGTTTGCCTTTGGGCCCACCCAGCCAGGCCACACATGTGTTCCACTGCAAAAATGCAGCCAGACCTGTAGCAGGTGAGTTTGGCAGGCAGGCCTGGGAACCTCAAAGAGGGATGGGAACAGGCACTGCTGACAGGAGCAGCTCTGCCACAAACTGGTGCCACAGCCTGCCCAGGGAAGGAGGGTTTGTCCCACATAAGCCTGTTTTCAGGCTGCTGAAGTACAATCAAACATCCTGGGGGAGTTCTCACACACTCGGAGCCATCCTGCTTTCCATCTCCTTTCTCCCCAGTCTCTCCCTAAAACAGTCCAGTCTGGGCTGTGACAGCTCTGAGGGACCCCAGACTGGCACACTGAAAGTCAAACCCCCAGAGCTGCCAGACAGAGGCTGAGGAGGAGCCCCCAGTGCCCTGCTGGCCGTGGCTCCAGGGATGATCCTCCTCTGCTTGGCTGCTGCCCTGGAGGAGTGGGGGAAACCCCACCCAGGAATTCCTGCTGCGAGAAACAGAGCACGGGAAACTGGAAACCAGAGCACTGGGAATGACAGGAACACTGGAACCAGAGCACTGGGAATGACAGGAACACTGGAAACCAGAGCACTGGG
>JAYRBT010000051.1:2089128-2113716 GCA_036023395.1 Myiotriccus ornatus
AATGACAGGGAACACTGGAAACCAGAGCACTGGGAATGACAGGGAACACTGGAAACCAGAGCACTGGGAATGACAGGGAACACTGGAAACCAGAGCACTGGGAATGACAGGAACACTGGAACCAGAGCACTGGGAATGACAGGGAACACTGGAAACCAGAGCACTGGGAATGACAGGAACACCACAAAGGGCTGGGGGTTGCTCCTGGGCATTCCTGGGGACATGGACCGGGGGTGGAATCTGATGTGGAGCCCACCCAGCCAAGCCCCAGGGGACAGAGTGGGCTCCCCAGTGTCAGTCCTGCCTTGCAGGGGTGCGGGTTTGTTTCTGAGGTTCCCAGACAACAACAGAGATCAGCAGAAAGACAGAACTTGATTAATGCAGCATCACCACCTGCACAGAAAGCAGGGAATAAAGACTGTCTCCATGGTTTCCCAAAACTACAAACCCCTGCAATACTTGCAGCATCATAGCAACAAGCATCAACCCAGCAACATGGAAATTCTGCTCTTTGAAACCACGTGACCTTATTTATCATTAGCCTGGAGATTCCCAACAGTTGGCTCTCTTGATGATCCTAAAGGTCTCTTCCAGCCTGAATGACTCTGTGATTCCAGCCCTGGCTGGGCTTTGGGGTTGGCCAGATGTGATTGAGGGTGGAATTCAGGTTTTAAGGAAACAGCTTAGTACAGAAATCCTTTAGTCTGACCAGTCAAAGCCCCAGAGATCCTTCACTGCCACGTGCTGAAAATGTGGGTGGGGGCTCAGCTTCTGCTTCGGGATAACAGAGTATTTCTTGTAGCTGAAGGTAAACCCAACATGAGAGCACATGTGGCTGCATCAGAAAAATCCTGTCTGCCCTCAAAGTGTCACACTTGTTTAAGACAGAACTGAGTGAGATTAAAGGCTGCTCAAGATTTGAATTATCCTACAGTTTTTCCAGTAGGACTTGAGGTGACCTAGAAGTGACAGGAAAGCTCTCCAGGAAAACTGAGCTCTGCCAGAAATAACCTCAGTTTCCTGACCAAGTGACGTGGGCAAAGAGGGAAGAGTCACCTTTGAAGGTTCAGAAAACCTCTGGAATAAACCATGGATGCATCAGTGCCCCTCACAGGGACTGCCTTTTCCTGCTGTTGGATTCTGGAAGCTGGTGGGCAGTGGTGCTACCAGAGCAGACCTGACATTTCCTGGGCTCTTTTCCATGGAGCATCAGGGAATTCATGGAAGTGTTGCACAACCTTGGCTTTGGAAACCAAGATTTTAATGCATTTTTATAAAGTGTCAGTGAGCAACAAACCACAGGGAAAAAAAATACACAAAATCCCATTTCTCTCCACAAACCACAACCTGAAGGGATGGAAACGAAGGTGACAGTCCAGGGCAGTGACACACATTTTGTGCCACAGGAAGCAGAAACAAGGGATGTCAGGAATGAGCAGAACTTGCTCTGCCCAGAGCCCTGCAGGAGCGACAGCAGCACTGTCACCCTGGGGAAGAAAGTCATCCCTGGGAGACACCGGGGTGTGTGACCCCCAAAAATCAGCCCAGCAGCCTCCTACCTCCCTTCTCCCTTCACCTGGGCAGAGCAGTTGCAGGGTTGCTGCTGTTGATTCTTCCCTGGGACCAGCTGAAGGAAACAGAGCTTTTTACAGTCTCCTGTCCTTGGCTTGAGCTCAGCAGCTCATCTTCAGCACTTCCAAAGTGTCACCATTTCCCTGGGGAGAACAAATGGTCGTCTCAGCCCTGTGGGACGAGGGAGCCTCTGCCTGAGCCCCCTGCACAGCTGGGGAACTGTGGGACACTGAAACGACTCAAACCTGAGGGTTTGAAAATACTCCCCCAAAAAGTCAATTTTCACCCACCCCGTGCTCAGGCAGCCACAGGAGACACTTTCCTGCACGAAAACCTTCTGTGTTTCCACTGCTACTTTAGAGGGGCAATAAAAGACCAACATACAGGGAAGGAGCTGGGAAGGGTCTCCATCATGCAGGGAAGGATTTGGGAAGCATCCACATCTTGCAGGTAACACACGCTCCCCACAGGCTCATCCCACAGCCCCATCCACAGGGATCTGCCCACAAAGGCTGGAATTAACACCTCCTCTCATCCCACAGCCCCATCCACAGGGATCTGCCCACAAACACCTTCCCTTTGCCCCCTGGAGCGACTGGACAAGGCAGGAACGTGCTGGAAGCGAAGTTTGAACCGAGTCAGTGCAGATACCTCAGGCTGCAGAACACTCTATTTATTAGGTCAATATTTCAGTTGAGCAATACAGTTACAGAATATCACAATGCTGGTTACAAACAGGGGATGGTTCCATGGGCACAGACAACGCCGGGCTCTGCAGGCGGGGGAGGGGGACACCAAAGTCCCCCCTGACACCACAGGGAGGGTGGTCTGCAAGCTCTGGTCACGAGCAAGAGACTTTTATAGAAATGAACGTGGCACTACAGGCAGAGATTCTGGTTTAGAGGTGGGTTTGTGTGAGTATTTCCATTTATACAGTTATACAGTTCAAGCAACATTTTTTTTTTTAATGCTATTAAATTAAAATCCCCTGTAGTTCAATAAAGTATAAAAATAGTACTGAACCTGGTAATATTCAATAAAATGTAGAGTTCATTCACATCATTAAGTAGTAAAGAAACTGTAAAGTTGTAGTTACCATGGCAACATTTGCTTCCCAGAAAGGGATGTACAGAAAAGAAAAGTTACACATATGGTACCTGCGACGATTATTGAGCTCCAACACTGAACTTGTGCACCACAGACCGAGTTTCTAAATAGCTCTATATATTTATATAGTATATATCTTCTTCATCTTAAAATTTACTTCTGAAAAGAAACAAACAAAAAAAATGTGCACTTCAACAAACTCACTAAGGCCACTCATGCTATAGACACCGAGGACTGCAGGGAGAGCGTCAGAGCCCGGAGCACACGCAGCTTCCACCACCCAGGGACCCCCGTGGCACCGCCCAAAACGTTCCTGAGATTTAGGGACAAAAGCATTCCCGGCGCTGCCGAGGCTGCTGCAGGAATTGTGGTTGGTTGTGCAGGGAGGGAACCCCGAGGCCCTGGCAGGGCCCAGGTGACACCGCCCAGTGCAGAGCCGGGGCTGCCGCTGGGCAGGAGTTCCCTGTGGAAACGTGGGGAAACAGGGAAACAACGGCCTCCAGATAAAAGCAGGCTCTGCACAGGCAGGGGGGAGATCTGTGGGAAGGGTGGTAACAGCAATCCCTGGGTCACCTGCCCCCAGCCCGAGTCACCGCCCAACCACAGCACCAAGGGGACCTTCGTCAAGGGTTCCCACCCTGTTTGAGGCACCTTTTCATCTACCACAGGGAGGGCTGGGAAAAGGGACTTCCACGTGCATCTTGTACCACGAGAAGCAGCACCTCGAGCGAATTCCAGACTGCAGCACATGGACAGGAAAACTTCCTTTTGGGAGTCACAAACACCACCCCTGTGCTGGCAGGATGGAATTCAACAAACCCTTCAGAACTGTTTACCAAAACTGGTGTGCAAAAAGGACACAGCCTTAAACCAAAGTCTGGCTCCAGAGCAGGGAGCGAAGCAGCATCCGAAGAGCTGGACAGAGGCAGACACAGACACTCCCTGTTGGAATCATCCTGCTACAACAGCGACCAAACAACTGTTTGGGGCCGAACAATTACTGGGTCGTTTAATTCAAGTAGCTGAGAGAGAGAGATCTGCAAAGCCACTTCCCGCTCCCCTTTTGTCAGCTCTTCAAATCCGTTTGTGCTCCCCCCTTCCCCAACATCCAGAGCAGCCCCAGGAGCAGGGGGGAATCCGACATCACCTTCCTCCCTCCCTCCCTCCCAGCTGCATGGAAAACAGGACTCACCCCTCACTGACCAAACACGGCAGGGAAATATTAAGGGTTCAATTTAATCAACTGTGAAAAGTTTCCCTTAAGGTGCCACCCGTCCTCCCCACTGCACCGGTGATTCTGGGGCGATTCATTTACTCACCTTCAGGAAAAAGATGCATTTTCACAGCATTTCCACTCCCAGGTCTCCCCTGTCACTGCCAGCACCAAACAGCCCCTGTGCAGCTGCCTTTGTGTGCCTATAAATGCCAATAATTAATTCCCTGTATCCAGTGTTCCATCGTGCCAGGCCCCCCCAAGGACTGACACCCGCATGGAAAACTGCCAGAGGGGACACCTGGCAGGGCACTGGAAAACCCAGAGCAGGGAGAACATAGGGAATTACACCCCCTGCTCCTGGAAAACCCCACAGGATGGAGCATGTAGGGAATTGCAGCCTCTGCTCCCTCAGCTCTGCCCAGGGCAGTCAGGCAGTGCTGGAGCCCCCACAACGGCCCAGGCACATCTCTTGGCCACATCCAAGGAGAATTCTCAGGGAGTTTCAGGACCTTAATTCCTTCCTGGCAAGCCAAAGCACCAAGCTGGCAACATCCTGAAGGGCTTTAGGAAAGGACAGAGTGACCTCCCCGAGATTCGAGACTAAAGCCACCACTGGGACACGTTTGGCTGTGGGATGAACCTGCCCTGAGTGAAGGCAAACTATGGAACAGGGACACAAAGCAGGGCTGGAACAAGGGATGGTGTCAGTCAAACAATGCTCCTCATCCCAAACACGACCTCGAGAGCTCAGAGACTCCTGAGTCAGAAGCTGGACATGGAGACCAAGGCTGGAGACCCCGAGTGGATAAAGGATCTCCAGACCATGTCAGTGCAAGTCCAGGGACCCAGCTGGAAGCTTTAGACACTCCTGCAGCTCAGAGCTACAGAACCACCCAGCTTCTTCAGGACAACTCCGAGCCACTTCCCTGCCCGAGTCCTGGCACCACTATTATATACTTTGTTTGACTGTAAATAGGTTTGAATAGGATTTAAGAATCGTGAGAACGCTGTAACTCATCAGTGCCTCGGACATCAGGGAGAAAAAGGTTCTGCCTTTACAGCTGAATTAGTCTGTAGTTCCTACACATCATAAACAAAATTGCTATAAATAAATTAGATGTTAAGTCCACACATCGAGTTGGATTTTCACTGAGCAGCTGCTGAGGCCATACTGCAGTTAAGTCCTAATAGCACAGGGGGTTTTATGCAAATCTTTCTTTTCACCTCAGTGAAGCCATCCCAAACATGCAATCATTAATCTTCACTAACTACAAAACTGCATTTTAAAGTTGATAATTACTCAGCCTTTCCCCCCAAAATACACTTGAAGGCACCAGTAAATGAACTATTGGCCTGTAAAATTTCACTTCTTAGAAGAGCCATTAAGTCACATCAAAGATCTCTGTTTCTTCCCTGAAGACCATCCAGCGCCTTTCCCTGCCAGAAACCTCAGAAACCAACTGCAAACCAGAGCCCAAACACAACACCCAGAGCCAGCCCAGCCCCTGCTGGGACTGCCCAAGGTACCAACCCCCGAAAACAGCGGGAGAGAAACCTCCCCCTGCCGGAATAACTGAGGTGTCAGCAGAGCCAGGTCCAGTTCGTGTCACACAGACTCTCAAATATTCCCTCAACACTGAGAAGTAAACCAAACCCAGAACAACACCCAAAGCCAAAGCCACACGAGCAGGCAGCCCCCAGCAGGGCAATTAAGACAAGCCAGTGAGAGAGGCATAGCCAAGGTCTGTGCAGGGAGCTCTGCTGCGGGAAGGAACGGCAGGGAACCAATTTCTGGTTGTACTGGTGTTTAATGTAGAAATGAAGCATCACAAAAAAAAAGAAGACCTGTTGTGCTTTTTGGCATTTTCCACTGACCCCTGTGAACTGTACAGTAAGTTGTGTTCTCAGGAACAGAAAAGGGAACTGGATTGTTGTACAAAACTCTTCTGTATAAACAAGGAGTGGCCTCCATCAGCAGGTGAGAGCAGAGCAGAGGTGGCTGCAGCAGAGTCGAGCGTGGCTGGTTCTGCCTGTGGCACGGGCAGAGTGCCTGCAGAAGCTCACTAGGTACAGACAGGCCATGGCTAAGGAATGGGCTCTGCATCTATCACAGGAATATCATTTGCACCGATCAGACACCTAAATGAAAGCAGGGGCAGAAGGGTTAAATTAAAGCCACTGGTCCAAAAGCGGTTTCTAGCAGCTGGTCCACTGTGGGTTCTGCTGGTCCTGCTCAGGCTGAGCACTGGTGGTGGCACCAAGGACACTGGGCTGGCTGGTCTGGGGGTCTGTCCCGCTCCCAGGTGAGCACTGGTCCAGTTCAGGGATGCGCTCCGAGCGAGGTTCAGTGTTGCTCCCAAGTGGTTCTTGGCCACTTCTCTTGGTAAGGCAGCAGCCCAGGCAGGGCATCCTCCCCGTGCTCGCTATTTACCATCAACTTTGCTACAGAGATACAGCAGAAACACCTTTCTCCTACAGCTCCTCACAGGACAGCTTTTACTCTCTCTCTACGTCAGCAGAAAGCTCTTGGTGACACCTTCCATCCATAACAACAATGCAACTCTTTTGAACTCAAACAGTTTTATTTAATGTTTTCTTGCAGACTTTCTGCAAAGGAGCTTCTTTCGGAAGAAGAGAGAAAGAAGGGTTTGTTTGTGTTTTTTTTTTGGGAATACCAAGTTAAAAATGTGAGCCGAACTAAACATGCCATACACATGCTGAGAGGAATTGAACACACATTCATCCGTATGGGCACTCTTCAGTAGACTGGACCAGTGTTTCAACGCAAACTCCAGCCCCCAGAGAACTACATGGTTTAGATTTCACAGTATGACTTTTCCCCCCGGAACCCGGGGGGAGAAAACCTTAACTGGTTAAGTGACCAAGTTCTTAGCTGCTCTGTCCATCGAGGCTCTGAGACATCAGGAAGGACTGGACCACCTCCTCCGTGGACTGGGGGCTGGTGCTCACGTCCTCCAGGGCATCCGTGACCGAGAACTGCCGGTCCCGCAACCGGTTCCAGTTGGCCAAGATATTGTGGTACTCAAAGACCTTCTCGTAATTGCCAATGGAATTGTACAGTTTAATGAGACCTCTGTAATCATATTCAAGTCCACTGTATCCTTCCCCAAAAAGCTTCTTTCCTAAAGGAATCCAAAAGAAAACTGAATTCAGAGGTAGAACATCCACACGCTGCGATTTGTCAGGTCACTTTTAGCAACAGCTTGAAGGTTTTTGTCAGGGTAAAGCAAGAACACAAACAACCTTCCTGGGTGCTGGTCTGAATTCCGTCTACCTCCTGCTCTGAGGGTGCTGCAACTGCTCCTCAGGGGCTCTACAATCACATCATCACCTGCCTCACAGCTTTACATATGCAGAATCTACAGCCCTATACAGGAGACTCAGTTTGTGCCCCAGTCACACTCCAAATTCAATTTAAACAGGGAAGTTGTTGTTGTTTTCTACATTAAAACCATGTTTTTTTCTGTAACACACTGTACATAACTGTATGAAGCACGACTGTGCCTCAAACCCGGGCTACAGCATGGCCCAAGGATGCATCTGATCTGGGAATAAAATTCACTGCAGAGGGTAACAGGCAAGACAAATATTTAATGAGAGGGGTTCTTCTGATGGGCACAATCATTGTCCATTTCTTGCAAAATTTGACTACATTCTGCACTCAGGTTCTGGCCACAACTCCAAAATGTGTTTAATGGGTCTGTTTTCAATGAATTCTGAAGGAGCACTGAAAGTAACACAAGTTCAGAATTCAGTCCCCAGGAGAACACTGAAGAAAACCATATTTACAGTGAAAACCCATATGAAATAGAGTACCTTATATCTCATTAAGTTCCTCTGTGTCACTCACCAATTGCTATGGATCTCAAATAAAGCTTCTCAGCATTTTCATACTGGTTCATGTCATAGTTGTAGAGGGAGGCGAGATGGCCCACGGAGAGGGCAACTTCGTAATCCTCCTGGCCCAGGAGCTGCTCCTTGATCTGAATTGCCTTGATGTGCATCTCCTCTGCTTCCTGGAGGGTCAAACCCACACCGCTCAGTCAGACCACCCCACAGAGAGGGGGAAAGTTTAAGGAAACATAACTACGTTGCTAAGCAGTCTGTAGTGTTTTAGAAAAGGCAAAAAGTAACACAGCCAAAACCAAAGCAAGTTCTCCAAATTCTTAATGAAGTGGATCATTAAATGGTATCACCAAACCCACTGTCACCCCCCTGAAGGCATCAAGCACCCCCATGGGCTGTCTCTGCACAAAGCTTTTGAGATGAATGATAAAGCACAAAACTACCAGCTGAGGCTGTGAGATGTGGACACTGCAAACCCTCCCTTGCTGTGACAGATTTTGGATGCGTTGCAGATGAAGTCAGGCCCTTCACACCACCAGTCTCACCTTGAACTTCCTCATGGACTGGTAGAGCCTGCCCAGGTTGCCGTAGTGTTTGGCTGTTTGCACATTGAACTCCCCAAAGGCTTTTTTGGCCAACTGGAGCGAGGAGAGGTGCAGGTCATGAGCCTCCTGGAGCAGCCTCTGCTCCGTCTCCTTGTTGTGACAGTCTATGGCAATCTCCTCCAGGATGAGTGCTGGGGACAGAGAGAGAAGCTGGCACCGTGCTGCACACACAGGGCTCCCCTGGGCAGCACAGAGCCATCAGCACACACCTCGGGACACACCTCACCAGCCTGGTCTGGCACACACTGGCACCCCAGGGATCAAGCTCACAGCATATATTTGTGTATTCTGTGTTTTTATACCCCTCAAAGCCTTCCAGGTAAGTTTTCAAGAGTTTTCTTTGTGTTTTACAGGTGTGTTGACAGAGAACATCATGGATTACAAACACCCAGAGTCACCTCCACTGAAAACAACAATTCAAGTTCCACTGTCTGCAAGAGAACAGGACAAACTGATCCCAAGGAAGGATTTCAAGTGAGGGGAACTACCTTTCACTCTCTTCGAAGAGGCCAAGAGAAGATGGTCCTCTGGCAGAATGTGAGTTATAATGCCAATAGCACGTTCAGCATGGAATCTGAAATCAAGTTGAAATAAAAAATTCAAGGTACGTCTCTAAGTCAGCAGCTGACACAACAGCAGAAACATTACTGCAGTCCACATGCATTACACGCTAACTGGAAATCTGGATCATTTAAGAACATTTTTCTCTATTTGCAGCAGCAAATGTGCTGCCAGACCCCCAAAGAGCAGCACTCACAGTGCATTGTCGAATTTCCCAGAGCTGTACTGGTGAACATATGAAGAATAAGCCAGGTCTTCGTGGGCTGTGGCTACGTGGATGTTTTTACCTCCAAACACCGACTGCCGGATATCGAGCGCTGTCTGCAAGAGGGACCACAACCAACTCAGCAGTTCATACAGAAAAAATCCTGGCAAACAGGGACAAAACCTACTGCCTCTGGAATTCCCTGCATACTTGAGGCACTAAACATATAAAAGACACATGAGTCAGGGAAAGAATAAAGAATAAAGAAAGAAAAAGTTGGTGGTGTTTGGGTTTTCTTTAAATAACAGCACTGCAGTAATTAAATCAACTACTATCTGTCCGCAGGAATTAACTACAACATTGCAGAGACTAAGAAAGAACATCAAGCCAGACACAGCCCTGCTGCCTACCTGATAGATGGCAACAGATTGGCAGATGTTGTCTACGTTGAGCAAGTAAAACCCATAGTCTAGTAGTGTGTCAGAGTACTTGGGGTGCTTGGCTCCAAAGTGCTCCCTGCAGAAACACACCTCGTTACACACCTAGGCAGGGTGAGCACGTTCCAGAGGGGCTCTCATGGAGAGCTGCTCACCTGGCAAGGTACACGGCGTGTTTGATGAGCTGCTCAGCCTTCTTGAACTCCCGCTTCACCACGCAGGCCTGCAGGGGACACGAGCTGGTGAGGGGCTGTGCTCCCAGCTCAGCTCCTCCCCACCCTGCTGCCCTTCATGTCACACCACTCTGCTTATCCAGGGGCTTCTCCGTTATTAAGAAAAGGATCACAGTATTAACAAACTTATTTTATTCTGACTGAAGGGTTTGTACTGTACCCAGTCTAGATCAAACAGGGAGGAGAGCATCCTTTTATGGCAGCTCACAGCTTAACATGGTCCTGATGGTCATTTGTGCAGCTGAAGCTCAGTCTGAGCAAGGAAAAACCCCAGCAATACACCCCTGCCCAGGTCTGAGGCTGAGCTGAACCCATTAAACCCAATCAACAAGCCTTAAGGCTCCTGAAGTGGAGCTGGTTCCAGAATTCTGGAGGAACAAACTATCCCCACCCGCTCGTGGTGGCAGATGAGGTACAAAAGCAGCATGGGAGCTCTTCAATTCACCTTCGAGGCTTGTCGTAGCACGTCCACCACCACCTTCACGGGCAGGCCCACCGTGATCTCCTTCATGGCCTCTATGCACCACTTGTAGGCCTGGGGGATGAAGAGGGACCCACACAGTGAAGCTGGGACTTCACCACAGCCAGAAAAACGTCACCTGCCTCTGAGACGCTGGTCATTCACATCCCAAAATTTCAAATACGCCGTTCAATTGTTTACACGTTATGAAACTTGATCTAGAAACCACTTTTAAGGTTAATACCGAATGTGTAAGTATTTTACACTAACCTAAGCATGTGTTATTACAATTACTTTTACAGACAAAACAGTGGTTTTTATACACATTTTTAAAGATGTTTTTATAAAGGTTATAAAATAACCTTTAAGTAATGCTCCCAAGTCCCACTGTGCAGGACAACACCCTGCTCAGTGGACTTGGGAGCCAAAGGAAAACCACACTTTAACCTAACTCAGAGAGGCCCAACACGTACCCCCCCAGGGTATCACTCGTACCAGCGCCCGTCCGAGCAGCACCAGGAGCTCAGGACTGAGCCAGGATATCCCACAGACCGACAGATCACGGGTTTCCCTGGCAGTGCCCCGCAGGCACTGCAGGAGGGCTGTGCTGGGTGGCTGCTGGAGCCCTGGCAGCCCCTCACCTCGTCGTAGTGGCTCTTGGCGAAGAGCAGGGCGCAGAGCTCCCCGTAGAGCGCGGCCTTGTTGGCCTGCTGGCCGTGCTTGGCCAGCTTCTCCATGTAGGACTGGGCCAGCTTGAACGTCTCCTCCCCCAGGTGGTATTTACAGTTCCCGTTCCGGACGTGCAGCAACCTGGGGGGACACAGAGGAGAGCTCAGGGAACCACTCACACACAGCACAAATGGGCTCACATACTGATGCAGTTTTGCATATCCAGTGCTTGAACCAGCCTGGTGTGCTGGCTTTGTGTTTCATTCTCCATAAAATCTGTTCTTCTCGATCCTGATGAAATGCCATTCCCAAAGGCCTGTCCTACGCAGCAGGAAATCCCTTCCACCTGCTCCCCTCAGCATGGCAACCTCAAACAGCCACTGAGGGAGTGCACACAGAGCTCGTTGTCCTGCATCTCTGCACTTTGCCCTCAAGCCTTGAGTGGCCCAGGGCTCCAAATGGGCATTTTTGTCTTTTGGGGTTTCCTCACAGAAGATTTAGTCACATTCATTTGACATGAGATCCAGCAGCACCAGAAGAGACGATTTTATTGACCCAGTCCACAGCAGCTCCTCCATCCTCTCCCTGCCCTCTCCTGTCCCAGTGCCTTTCCATCTCAAGGATTAACAGGAGCCTCGAGAAGCAGCCCAACGCAGCCAGTGACACCCAGCACTAGTGAAACCTCCTCCTGCTCCTCCAGAGAAGTAACAGTCTCAGCTTCTGGCAACTTAGTTAAAATAAAAGAAAAGAATCTTTTTCATTAGCGTAGGCTGATGCTTATTTACTTTAATGAGAAACATTTGGAATGGGTGCCTTATCATATTCCAAGCCCCCAGGGCAGAGGTGGATTCCCAGGCAGGGCAGCTGTTCCTGCTCCATGGCAAATGCCTGCATGGAGCACAGATGAGATTCGGGTGAGTTAACCTCCCCTGGCCCCTGGAAATGTGTTATTAGACAGTGAGTAACAGAGACTGAAACCAGCAGGCAAGGTTTGGGAATGAGGAGAGAACACAGGGAGACAACTGCACAGGGAGAAGTGAAGCAGAGTCTGGTGCTGCACTGCTAACAGGCTGAAACTCAGAGTTAATGTATGGGAAAAGCACTCGATGCCTTATGATACTTTAGGATAACACTCCCAATAAATTGGTAAGGGGGAAGGAATGAACAGTGAAGGTTTGCTCAGATTTGTTTCTTCTCTGAAGGTGTTCCCTGTTTGTCCTTACTCCAAGCAGAGATTTAAGTTACTGTAGGCACGTGCTGCAGCACAGAAACACAGCTCAGTTCACCCTAAAAACTCAGCCTGTGCCTGTTTCCTATCCAATGCATCAACAAACTCTAACAGGAAAGGAAATCAAGCTCCCCTCTTCCCGAGTAGGGAGTGGAGGCAAGCACAGGACAGATGTGCATTTGCTGCACAAAGAGAACAACAAAGAGCAGACCTTCCAAAACCCTGCAACCAGCTCCACAAACACCGGCCTTGCAGGGGGAAACAGCAACCAGGCTCAGGAACAGCCACAGCCAAAAGCAACACCCACATTTTCCCTTGGATACGGTCTGAGAACCAGACCCGCTGTACGAGTGCGTTGTGTGCTGGGGCACGGGAACATCCAAGCTCCAAGGGACAGGAATCATACAGGAACTGGAGGAAAACGAAGCAAACAGCTTCCCTAAAGAGGCAAAACCCTCCTGCCTGCACCATTCAGCTGGGAGCTGCTGTGCAGCATGGAAACCTTGGAGCCCAAATCCCATGTAATGGTATAAGCCAGTGGGGATAGCACTGCAATTTAGATAAGCTCCTGGGAAAGATCCTATCCAGTGCCTGGATGCTTCAGTGATAGCGTCTTAAAACAAAGAAATCTCCCCAGAACCCAAGCTAAACCTAAGCCAATCCTCTAGGATAAGCAGAGTTTATGTGATCCAGCTCTGAGTAACAAAAAATCCTTTATTAATCCAAAGGAATTCCAGAAGATAAAGCCAAGAGGAAGAGAAGAGGCCTCAGGACGTTTATGCTAATGGCTCTGAACCTCCTTTGATGTCTGCAACAACAGCTTTTGGGGACTAACCTCCCCCAATAAAACCAGTCTCTAGGAGCCAACACTGTGCTACACATCAGCTTAGGAAGTCTGAAACCACCAGGAAAAAACCAACCCAAGAATCAGGAGAACATGAAACAATGAAGGGGGGGAACCACATATTTGTGTTATTTACTTGTACCTCATTGTTTAACATACAATACAGAGAAAGCAAACCAAGAGGAGCACCACACAGGCAGGGAAGCAGAACTCCAGCTCATCCAAACCTCCGGTCTTCCCAGTTTCTCCATTTAATTTACTACTGCTGGTAAACACCAAGCCATGCTTAAATAGCACAAAACTTCACATTTTTAAACTCCATTCTATTAATAATGCAGTGCATAAATTCAACTCCCAGAGAGCAGACCTATCAGCATTTAGAGCAAGAGCTGCCACTTTTTTAAAGGGTCATCCTTTGAAAAGCTGGACTTGAGTTTTGCTTCCCTAAAACTCCCCCCAGCTGCAGTGCAGAGCCAGTGGTAAGAACCAGACTGCCCAGAGCAGGGGTGAGGTGGGAACCACACACAGTTTACCTCTGAAGTCACAAGGCTGAGTGTAATCACTGCTCTGTCCCACAAAAAGGTGTTGGCATTTCACACACCGAGCCCTTCTCCGAGTGCTTTAAATCCTTCCAGTGTGACACAATTCCAAGAAAAGGATGCACTGTGTTTGGGAGATGCCAGGACATCTTCCCCTTCCCACTGCTGCCCAGAGGGATGATGTTCCTTAGGGAACAGTGGCTGTCTCTACCAAACACAGTCAATTCTAACACAGGATGCTTCTTCCCAGCCCCAACTGAAAATCTCCTTTCCACAACTGCTGTCCAACAGAGAGTTCCTTTTTTCCCCTTTTTTCACCTTCTTTTATTTTTCTTTCTATTCAGAGAAGGCAACAGTTTATTTAAAGCAACTTGTCCAGCTTGCCAAATGGCCTGATACAACCAGGGAACTTTTTTTAGACTAATTAGAAGGCAAAGCATCAAGCACTGACTGTGGCTCTGTATCCATCACCCCTCAGTTCTGGAAGGTGGATCCGTGTGCCCGGTCTCCTGGCATCAGTTTATTCCTGGAATGGCAGCCAGCAGAAGCAGGCAGAGCCAGCAGGAGCAGGCAGAGCAGCGTTGCCATGGCCCTGGGGCTGGCACAGCACATCAGCAGCTCCTGGCAAAGCCTCCTTCCCCTTCGTGTTTGCCCAGCCATAAACAAGACTCAGGGCTTTTTTTGGAGCAGCTTCCCCAAACAAGTTTTGCTCTACACTCCACACAGCACATGCTTTGTTCTGTTTTACAGCAGCTGAAAGAAGTTCAGTCCTGTTCTAGCTGTGCTCAGCAGCCCCCAGGTAACTCATGTGACCCCTGTCAGTCCTGCTGCTCCCAACAAACCCCAGCTGGCCACTGGCTGCAGTTCATCTCACCTGGGTACAGAGGTGGAAGAGCTACCAAAAACTGAATTATGATCTGAGGCCTCTATCGGTGCTCTCAATCTCCACAGGCCCTGAGAAACAAGGCACATTCAAAACCCAAGTGCCTCCTAACAGCAAAAACATTCTCTCCCAAACGTTTCCAGCTGTGGCTCAAGGTGCCACAGAGTTGGACATCCAGATCTTTACCTAACCCAAAGCAGCTCAGCATGAAGCAAGAGAACTCCCTGGATCTGGAACCAGGAAAGGCAAGTTTTGAATCTGGAACATTTGAGTTTGGATTTGGCAAATTCTTCTTGTAGCAAACACAAGTTCAGCAAAGTCCCACTCTGAACATTCCTTCAGGTGCTACAACACTCTCAGTGTCCAGCCACGCTTCCCAGGAGATCTTAGGAAGGACAGCAAAGCACAGGGGTTATCCACTGTGCTGTGCTGCCAGCTCAGTGAAACCCAGGGACTGGGGTAAAACCAGCACCTCCTGATCCTCAGCTCTGCCAGGGGAGTGTTTTGGAGCAGCAGGGCAGCAAAGGAGCACCTGGAGCTGGTTGGCCCCAGGCAGCTGGCCCTGCCCTGTGTCCCAGCAGTGAGGGGAGCTCACCTCACACAGCATTCCACGGCCCGGAACCAGTGCAGGATCTCATCGTGGAGGGTGCACAGCTGAAGGCAGGACAGGAACACCTTCTCAGCATCGCTGTACCAGCCTGCATCCGACAGGAACCCCCCTGGGGAGACAGCAAGGACAGAGCGTGAATCCTTCTAACAGAAAAGGGCTTTGCTCAAGTCTTGTGAGACGACTCCTGATTTCACAGACCTGCATCTACAGACAGAAATCCTGGCAAGGTCAAACCCTCCAGTCCTGAACTGAAAAGGATGAAATCAGAGAGGAGAAGGATTCTCCTTCAGCTGAGCATGACTTTTTGGTATGACATACTTTTCCTAGAGTTCTATGTCAAGAAGAACTTACCAGTAATAAAAACATTTAAATTCCTTACATTAAGCATCTCATCTGCAATGAAATTTTAAGTCTAAACCATTTGCAACAGAAAAGCCTACACATTCTTAGATATTAAAATCCAGTGTATTTTTCTTAAGACACCAGCTAGTTTTCTCAAAATCACATTCCAAAACACACAAGTTCTTTAAAAAGACATCACAGACATTACCGTGAAAATAATTAGAAGTAAATTAACTGAGGCTTGCAGAAAGAAAGCAGCAGTTACCTAAAACAAACCCAATCTGGATTGCTTTTTCTTTGACAGCAGCATCTGACTCTGCAATGTAGGAGCACCGTCTGCTGAAGGAATAGGCCAGGACAGAAGCCACTTTGACCCCATGGTCCATCAGGGCCTGGAAACAGTGATGGAGCAGATGTCTGCAACAAAGGGAAGCACAACTCAGTGCCACGTGGAGTTTTCAGAGCACTGCAGTCAGCTGGCTCTGGGCTGCCATGAACTCACACCAGAGAAACAAACCCCAAGGCTCCCTCTAACCCAAAGCAGATGAAGAGAAGCATCACTGGGAGTCTCCAGGATAATGGATCACAGCTGTTGGATGGTCTGACACCAAGGGAGGGTACACAACGTTCTGCACCAGGACACCCTCCAGTGGAAGGAAAACACAGCCTGCCCAGGCAACATTAAAACTGGGAAACAACGTTTTCAGGCAAAACTCAGAAAGGAGGAAGCCCCAAATCCACCCTCCCCAGTAATGATGGCTCCATTAACATCACACACACGCAGGGTCTGAAGACTCAGCTCCTTCTGGTTACCAGGAATCTGATCTCAAACAGTCAAGTTCTGAGTGTGACACCCCAAAGTGCAATATTTAATGACACGAAAGCTCTTCAAACTGGGGCAATCCTGTGAGCAGGAGAACCCTTCCCTCAGGACCTGCTAAGCCAGCAGGAAGTGGGTGTTGTGCCTGCCACTGCTCAGGGCCTGGCTGGGCATCCTCCACCTGGTGTTGAGAAACTGGGGGAGTTTTGCATCATTGGTTTGTTTTGTTTGCACCTTTTTTCTTCCCAGATCAAGAGGTTAAGGGCTGAAAGGGGAATTGTTGATTGTTAAGACACTCACCTTTTATCTAAAGCTCGTAGCACCTTTGCAAAAACTTCTAGTTCACAAAATTCACTACCCAGCTGGCACAGACGGCCCTGTTGGTAAAGCTGAAAGAAACCATGGAAGTTAATCTCCAAATTTAAGGTTGAGTTTTTCTGGGAGATTTACCTTAACAGTAAAGAGGACTCATGATGCAACTGAGACTTTAGAGCACTGAAATCCAGCAGGCTAAAAAAGTAACAGTTCCAGGTTCACCACGGGGTATCACCACAGGACACAAGTGCAGTGTTTAAAGGCTGAGCACACCAGCCAGGAGAGATCCAGAGGGGCTTTCAAGGGTTTATTTTTTAATCTATAAATGTATTTTCAAGTGTCTGTGTCCTCCTGCATCACCAAAACACTGCCACACATAAGCTACAAACCCAAGAGAAAACCAAGACACCCCTCAAGTCAGCAAAAAATACAATTAACAGCTTTGACCCACAATGCAGAGCACAGCAATGCAAATATATAATATATAAACAAAGCCAAACCCACAGGCTGTGAGAGGGGGACTCACCAATCCCCAGCACCAGACAGGCATGAGCCCTGTCCCCAGGAACCCCTGAGCTCACACAGGTCATTGCTCCCTCAGAAAAGGGGAAAACTGCATCTTGGGCCTGGTTCACCTTTTTCTCCACAAACACTGATGAATTAAGTATTCCAAACACAGCTAGGTGAGAACATCCCCAGCCAGAAATTTAGTTTTAGTCAACTCTTCTTACAAAGGCACACGACACTGACTCCACAGCACAGCAAGTTTGTTATTTTAACAGCAGCACCTACAAAAAAAACTTCAAAAATACTTTGACCTAATAACGTCAATCGCCAGAAATGGATGTTTTCCTTTTAGTTATCTATTTTTCTGGGGGATAATAAATAAAAAGGCAATCTTTTAAAAACCAGAGCAAGTTTGCATGCAGAGTTAGTGCTCAGATAAAGCAGGGATGTGTCCCTGCACTTCAAAGGGATCAGAGCTGGATTCTCTCTGGCACTGGAGGAGCAGCCAGAGTGGTGTATTTAAAAGCTACGGTCATGGTTAAATGACTTCAGCACAGCTGTCTCAGGGCAAATGCTCTATAAAACCTAAACCATATTTTCTGCAGTAAAAAAAAATAAATAAAAAGGATGTTTAAACTGCCTGGTTTTCTGTGCCCAAACTGCAGGTGGACATCCTGTCAACGCGTGATGGGCTCACCTCTGGAGGGAGCCAAGGCACACCCCCAGTGCACCTGGATTTGGGGCAACCAAAGTACCAGCACAGGTTGCACAATTCCCAAGCACAGTATCATCCCCCCCTCTCACTGTGCAGTGGTTACTAAAAACCCCAGAGGCTCCTGCTTCACCAAAAACTAACTGTAGTAATGCTTGTTAAAATTAATATTGATGAGGTTACATAAACACTTCTTGGACCGTGCCCACTGTTACATGTGATTCCTGAACTGCCAAGGAACAAAAGCCTGGTGGGAGGGAGGGAAGGAAGGGCCCAAACTCCCCTCAGCTTTGACACATTCATTATTTGGGGTACACCTAAAGCCCGGCTCGGGGCCCCAGGGTGCAAGGGGCCATTTTTCACTGCTCTAAGTAGAGATAAACTATCCCTGGGACATTTACACCCCCACTCACCCCTTCCCTCAAGGAACTAACCCAGCTTGGAGCCTCCTGGAACTGCTGGAGCTGTTACAGCAACACTTTCAACTAGAATTTGACATGGAAACAGTGAGTTATACGTCAGACTGTGAAGTAATTCCAGGAGATTCAGTAACGCTCATTTGTTCATTGAGGGCTGAAGAAATGGTTCTCTTGTCAGAGCTCCAGAGAGACAGGATTCCTGACCACAGCCTTGCTACATAACCCAAAAGACAAAACAAAATAGTGATTCTATAAAAACACGTCCTGACACGAACAGCAGAGCCTGGACTTCTGAGCAACTGTTCTGTTCTGAGGAGAGAAATGCCTTTCAGACACCAGCTTCACCTATTTGGAGCTCACCAGGGAGTTATTTCGTGACTAAAAGGCTGCAGTGTGACTCTCAGCTCCACCAGCTCACGCTGCCACATCAGTTCTGGCACTGAAAACAGGCACAAATTTAATGTACAGGTACATGATTTACACACATACCCAATCCAGCTGCTGAGCATAGCTGGGAGAAACCCACCCTGACCCTCCTTCAGGATCTGAGGCTGAATATTGAACTTGTAACACATCCACCTAAACATGCAAAAGCTGTACATCACAGTGCCCCCAATTAAACAAATTAATAACATCAACTTGTTACCTATTATATCATAGTTATTATATCATAGTTCTATTAAAATTTTTTTGGGGTTTCTCTCCCTGAATAGATTAAGCTGAAGAAAAAAACCACAACTGCTTCTAAACATAATAAAAAAATCATTTTAAAATTTATTTTTTAAAGCAGCTGGAGGTTAATTCCAACCAGTCGTACAAGGACCCTCCAGAGCAGGAACTGAAGATGCAATTTGAAAAATATGCTCCGGGTGCTCCAGCTTGGAAGAGGACTGAAAAATATGGATGTTTCAGTAAGAATTAGAGAGGAAATCCAAGGAGCTCCCCAGCATGTTTTGTAATGCCTAATAACGTAATGTGGAGTATCCTGCCAGGCTGGGGAAGGACTCTGGACTTCACAAACAGCAGGATTTGGGAAGAAAGTCTGGCTGAAGCCCCCATCTTCCTTCCCCACTTGACAAGGAAGGAAAAAGTTTCCTGAGTTGACAGAGCACTGAATGGATCTGTTGGCACATGAGTCAGTACAGACGGGGCAGGGGGCACAGACTGGAAAACTACCAGCTGGAAATTTAGGAAAACCATCTACAAACCTCCAGACAAGCCCTGCATCTACTGGAGATTGTCAGGGGCATAAAAAAAAAAAGCAATTTTTCAACTATTCTTGGAAAGCATACTGCCAGTTACTACGGTGGTCCTTACAAACCTCCATCAATGAAATAATCAAGAAGAAAACCAACACTGGCTCCAGAGCCAACTGCCTGCACACCCCAAACACTCCCCACCCACTCTGGGTCACAGCAGCACAGTTTGCACTTCCCAGAGTCCAGCACGAGGGACACAAGTCTGAGCCTCACAGCGACACAGGTGGGAGATTCTCCTCAGCAGTAATTGGGAAAACCCAGTTTGCTCTGAAGTTAAATCAGCCCAAAGCAAATGAAGTGGAAATGGGAATTGTTGTTCAGAAGGAGAAGAACACCTCTGGTCGTGGTGTGACCTCATTATCTCAATTATGATGAGTTCTACTGTCTCACACTCAACAAGGAGACCGAGAAAAATGGGGAAACTACAGGATACTGGGATGAGAAAATACATCCCATAGTTAGAGGTTCAAACAAAAAAAGCAATCTGAGTAATACAAGTTAGAAGGCAAGAAGTATCAAACCAGGAGAGACACAACAAGGAAAGATGGCTCAGCTCAGATCTAAATTTAGACTACAGAAACAAGGCATGTGTTAATAATTGGGGAAAACTCCTGAGGTGCTGATTCCCCTCCAGCGGGAGGGTTTGATGTGCAGAGGTGGCAGAGGGACAGGCTGAGCTGCAGCAGCACCCAGGGAGGCTGCAGGGGGTGTGCACACACACAAACAGGCCCACGCTGCAGTTCTGCCCCCACAGCAGCACGAGGGTAACTACGAGGCTGTGAAGTCACACTGGTGGGTCCCAGCAGAGTCCCACAGAACAAGGCTCTGGGATGCTCTGCCTCCCTCACACCCCGAGCTGGTGACCTTGTTTGTACTTCCCTGGCAGGGAACTGAAGCCCAGCCACACCTCGGGGGAGTTTCCCCTCCTCACTCCATCACTACCCTGCACGCCCAAGCCCTGGGACAGGAGGGTTCCCCTGGGATCTGTAGAAATGATGCTCACAGTGATCCCTCCTCAGTAAACTCGATCCCTAAACCCAATCGGCGCTGCAATGCAGGGCACGGACGTTGTGCTGCTTGCTGGGAACAGTCAGCAGATTCCTGTTTGTTCACTTGCTTTGGTTCAAAACACACCCAGACGTGATAGAAGGCAAATTAAAGTCATCCCCAACTGTTCCTGTGGTGAATGATCTCACCAGAGAGCATTCCAAGAACACTGGACACTAATCATTTTCAAGAAAAATCAATTGTGAAAAAACAGAAACACACAATCCAGAAAAGACATTCCAAAAGGAAAATAAACACGGGATGAAACTCCTTGTTAACCAACACAAGTCCAAGAGGAGCCTGTCAGTGATTAACTGCAACAAATACCTGTGACAGAGAACACTAAAGCACCTTGAGACCCAAAGTACTGAGATCATTACACAAAACAAGAATATAAAGCTGAGGCACAGGGGGAAAGAGCTGAATTCAGTGTAAGACACCAACCACAGAGTTCAGAATCTGATTTCTGTCACCAAAAACTGGATCCCTTACGTGAACACCCTCCCTCAGAACACCATCCTCACCCCAACACACTACAAAATACAGTCATTTGATTGGTTTTTTTTGAAGGCTTGAAGTTTATTCCAGCTGTCACTACTTTTTAATGGAGAATTTTGGTATTTTGCTCACATGCTGGCTCCCAGTTAAACGAGATCCAGCATATTTTTTTCTTTGGATTCTACAAACCATCCCCCCTTTCTCTCTTCTCCCCAGCCCAAAAAAAAAAAAAAAACCCAAGAGGAAAGAGAACCTGACTAGTTTAACTAAGAAACAACCCAACCAGGATATACACACACCTGGCAAACACCCAAAGGAAATAAAATATCATTTGTGAGCACATTTTTATTTTGTCCCCCCAGAGGCAGGTGTTACTTGTAACAATACTAGTTATCAAGCTCTTCAAAATACAGCTGTGATTAATAAGACATTTAAATATTTTTTAGCTCAAATATAAGCTTGGAAATTTCCAGGATATCCTCCCAATTGTCCTGCTCTGCCTCTAATGGTTGCAAGGAAAAGTCAAACGCTGCTTGAAAGAAAAGATATCCAGTGACACCCTGGTGAAGCAGGACAGGTTTGTTGTTTTACCACGGTCATGACTGTCTGATATTCCTTGTTTTGAGCTGTGCTCACTGTTTGAGAATGCTCCACAAAGGCAAACAAGCTCAGAGTGAGGGGCCTGCCTGCTCCTGTCACTGCAGCACAACCCATCCCTTACCCAGTCCACATGAAGAACATCCCGCAGCTTCCCCAGGGGCGGCTCCTCACGCAGGTCTGTGAGGCAAGTCCCCAAACATAACAATTCTGGAAGGTCTAAAGTTAAAACTAATTGAATTTGTTCAATAAATACAGGTAATATATTGAGACAATAGAGCCGAACACTGGATCAGAGGGTACCCTGGGGAAAAAACCAAGACACTCTGCTGGCATTTTCCTGCCTTTTAAATCCCACTGTCTCTGCTGCTGGATCTTATCTGCGGCTTCTGAATCAACCTGAACACACTGGGAAACCTGTGCAAGCCTGGCAAATGTTAAGTTTGAGTGTTCATAGCAATGAATACAACACACAAAGTTCTGTATGGCCACAGCCAATTAACATCTGTATATTAAAAGACAATCTGACCAATACCACCATTTATTTTTTGCAAAAATCAGTGGAAGTTTCTCCAGTACCACAAACAATGATTAAGAGCTGGACAACAAACCATTACTTCCAAATTATACTCAATCACATGTGAAAGACTGGGGGTAAAAAAATGATTTTTATATTTTAATAATCACATAATGAAAGGGATTCTCTGCCTGTCTAAATGCAGGTGGGATTTGTGCAAATCCTCAATCACACACCACTTTTCCTCAGCTGTATCTGCACCCCAACACAGCAGCAACACCACCAGCTAGCCAAACAAAGATTTAATAGTCTTCTAGTCTGTCTCACTTTGGAAATTCTACTTCTGGATGGTCAGGATGAATGGAATATGGCTCACCATGCTGAAATGGCATTAAACCCCACCTGGTTTTCAAAGGAACTGTATCCAGAACCAAACAGCTACACCACTGGTACTGCTGTCACCACCCAAACAGACACACCAAGAACCAGTTCCCAGGAGTTCTGGAGGTGCACAGGAAAATGCAAACACTGTTTCAGATCGGCAGTCTGGGCTGGGCTCTGAGGCACTCACTGCAGGCACACACTGTTCAGTGAGGGCTGAGGACTTCCCTCAGCATCCCATCCAGGGTTTAGGGACATCCATGGATAAGCTAATTCGAATGTGACTATTAAAGAGGGCAGTTATGGAATCACAGGATGGTTTGGGTGGGAAGGGACCCTGAAGACCCCAGGTAGGGGTACCATTCCCTAGCCCAGGTTGCTCCTGGCCTGAATTGGTTCTCCTCCACAGAAAAGGTGGCAGGAGCTGAAGCCCAGCCTGCCCTGGGCAGCCACAGAACACTCTCTGCACGTGGGGGCTGTTTTGTGTGTGCTGTGTGGACATCCCAGAGGTGCAGATTGGTGAGGGCAATATTGGTGCACATCACACGCTGCAGGTCACCAAAGACTACCCTGCTGCAAAACACACGGGTGACAGAAAAAGCGAGGAGGGATGGCTTCAAACTGACAGAGATGAGGTTCAGATTGGATATCACGAAAAAATATCTCAGCTGTGCCTGCCCCATCCCTGCAAGTGTCTAAGGCCAGGCTGGACGGGGCTTGGAGCGACCTGGGCTATGGAAGGTGTTGGGGTTGGGACTGGATGAGTTTCAAGGCCCCTGCCAACCCAGCCCATTCTGTGGGTCTATGAAATGACTGTCACTCACAGCAGCAATACTGCCAGCACAACACCAACGTTATTCTGGGGACAGGTGCTTAGCACATTCGTTACCCAACAAGACAACAAACCAACACGCACAAACAGAACAAACAGGTCAGGAAATCTCTCCAGCTCTCAGATAAGCTGCTGGAGCTTTTTTCATCACCGAACAACTCCACACGAACCGGAGTCAATGCAACCACCAAACACTGCCAATAAAACCACCACAAGTCAGTCGTGTATTAAGCTCCCCTCCAAGTGAGTTTTTAAACAACACCTGGACGTTTCTATCATTAAACAGAGGTTTTGGTTTTATGCTTTTAAAAGCCACAGAGCACCATCCTCTCACCTGAATGAACATGAAGACAAGCAAAGCCAAGGACGTTTATTTGTCAATGCTCATACCTACTAACAGTTAAGTGACCCCCAAAATATTTTTCCATATCTTTAGCCTTTATCTGATGATCACCACGCATCAATCACATGATTTACCCATGAGCACACTCATGTGTAGTAAAAAGGGGTTTCCAATTGGCCTAAAGAATTACTTCACTCAAAAAATCCTCAATTTTTAGAAATTCACTGGCAGAGGAAAGAAGGGTTATCCCCCATCTTAGGTTTTTGGGGAGGGTTTTACACATATTGTTTCTCTCCTGATGATGCTCATTTCCAGCAGTTCCTGCACACGGATGAAATGCCTGTTTAATGGGCAACGGAAATTAATGGACCATCTCAGTACACCTTTTACAGCAACTCTCTATATTTCAGGGGCAGCTGAATGAGAAACAGCCCTTCCACCGAGGAATGATTTAATGCTAATAAACTACACCATCAAACGACTCTCAGTCCTTCTCATCTGGTTCCTACCAGATCATTAATACCAGGGCACGGCAAAGTGCTCCTTCAACCACTGACATCACCATCTCCAATACATTAAAAAAAAAATTAAAAAAAGAAAGAAAGAAAAAAAAAGGGGGGAAAGGAAAGGAAAAACACATATTCCAACACACCCAGCCTGGCCTCATCCTGCCCCAACCGTTCCCCAACGGCGAGGAGGCCCCTTTCCCCCGGCCCCCAAGGACGGGCCCCGCGCCCGCGTCCCCTCGGGGGCTCCCCCGGCCCCTCACCGCGGCCTCGGGGCGGCTCCCGGGGGCACCCGCAGGGCCCCGGCCCTGCCCGAGCCCGGACCCGCAGCCCCCTTGGCCCCACAGGCCCTCGGCCCGTCCTTCAGGAGCCCCGCGGCCCCTCAGCGCGGCCGGGCCCGGGCCGACCCCCGCGGCCGCTTCTCCTTCCCGCTCCCGCAGGCCCGGCCGGGCCGGGG
>JAYRBT010000051.1:2122868-2141090 GCA_036023395.1 Myiotriccus ornatus
CTGCCCCCCCTTTCCCTTCCAGGGCTGCCCCCCTTTCCCTTCCATCGCTGCCCTCCTTCCCTTCCATCCCTTCCCCTCTGCCGGGAATGGGGAGAACGCGGGGTGGGATTCGAGGTCTCGACGCGAGTGGTTCGGTGGAACAAGAAAAACTGGAGCGCGGGCTGCGAGAGCGAAGATGTAAACACAGGGTGGTGAGGACGCGCTGTTGTGTAGCTGGGAATGGTGTGATGGGAGAGCGGTTTGTTTTCAGCGTGTCGCAGGTCGGATCTCCGAACCGGATTTATTTGGAGGTCTTCGCCTTGTTGCCCTGGGGAATTGCGCCGAACTCCCGCTTAGATTTCCCTTGGATAATTAAAAAAAAGTAATTTTAACAAACGGGGCTGGGATGGTTTTTACCCTAGGTGTGTTTCTGGTTGTTTTTGTGAGTCCTGGTGGAAGGGTTGAAATGTGGCTGGTGTACAGCGGGTACTCCTGTTGTTGTGTGGGCATCGGGGGTTATGCAGGGTCGCAGCCAGAACAGAAAACACACTCGGTATCCTGAATATTCTGTGTATTGTTTGCTTAACTGCAGGAGGATAGAATAACTGCGGGGGTCCTAAATAAGGAAGGGTAAAGGAGAGACAGTGCCCAGACAGGTGACAGTCATCATTCCTGTGCTCTTCCTTCTCTCTGGGTCTAGTGAGACCGAACAATTGAGTTTCTGAAAGGTGGTTTTTTTCTGGGTGAGGTGAAGGTTATGCCTCAGAGCACGGTTACTGTTTATATACGATGTGTAGAGTACTGTGTGAACTGTGTATGGATTTATGTGTTCAAAGGCCTCAGAAACTGAAAATACGAGAGCGGTGTGCCGCACACGAGGACAGGGAAGGTGTGGAGCCCAGGGAAATGGGACCCAAAGCACAGTGACATCGTGACAGCTGGCCTTGGGAGGGAAACCTGAAAAGCAAGAACTGCACCCCGAGCACCCCCGGGGGATTTTGGTGAAGTGATTCAGGGGGTGGGGGGGATTACAGCGTCTGAGGAGTTTCGTTTTCCTTTTTCTTGAACAGCGAAATGGAGAAGTTGCGCAAATGTCAGATGCAAGGACAGCAAGGCCGAGGGCGCTCTGGGGAGAGGAAAGGGTGTGAGGTTCAGGAGCAGCACAGCCTGCCCCCAGCCCTGATGCTGGGCTGGGTGCCCTCCTGGGCCGCAGAGCTGGGTGATAAGGGGGGAGATGTGTGAGCGGGGGAAGGTGGCGTGGGGGGGAAGATAAGGAGTTCAGTTCTTGAGCTGTGGACTCTGAGCACCGAAGGCAGAGAGGTGAAGTGCCAGAGTGCAGGGAGCCTTGTTTGGGTAGGGAGTGTTTAGCAATTACCACCGGGGCTGTGGAAGCAATTTAAATTGTTGTGAGGAACAACATGGCTCTGGCTGTGAGTGTTTGATGACAGTTCGAGGTGTTTTGTCAACTCCAGACTATGTTTGGCCTTGCTGGTTTCTGCTGCACGTGCGGAACAGCCCGAGTTCTGTGGGACATTATTATTATTTTCATCTCTGGTTTATAATTCCTCATACTGTGTTCAGGGATCCCAGGGTGAATTTTACTGAGAGGAAATAATTTTTTATATTGTCACACGTGCAGCAGATATTTAACTGTGTGTAGGTGACACTGTGGGCGTGAAATGGAGACTGGGTATTTTGGAAAGTCAAAGAGCAGTTTGGAATTGTGGTGTGGAGGATGGAGGCTTTGCTGCCTCCAGTTGGAAGAGAAGCCAGCACTCAGCTGCTCTGTTGGTTGCTGGAAGCTCTGGGATCATCCCCTGCATCTCTTGGGACAGACACAAAACATACTGATTGTGAGAGTACCAGAAACAATTAAAACAGAAAAATACCCCTTAGGCATTGCTGATAATTTTTTGGCATTAATTCTATAGTAATAAAAATTTGTACTAAAGGGCTTCTGGAGTAAAGGTTTGTATTGGAAGCTACAAATCCACTTTATGAGTTTATGAGCTCAAAGTTACAAGGCTGAGCGAAGGGTGGTGATTTTCAAGTAGAGGGGAAAATTGTTGTAGGAAGATGTTGTCGCTCAGGTTACAGGATTGCTGAAGACACGCTCCTGGTACCTGCTGGAGGTGGGTGAGTGGCTTCAGTTCTAATACTTGAGCTCAGAAGAAAACCCAGAGATTTTGGTGCTTCTGCTGATTTCTGAATGTCCTAAGAGAGAACTGTCCTGGGCCTAAGAGTTATCTGTGAGCAGGAGCAAGGCAGGAACTGCAGCCCCTTGCTAAGAAGCAGATCATATCTGGTTGTGTTGAGCCCAAAATCTGAGGCTGCTCTATCAGTCTTCCTCTCACAAGTGGGTGATTTCCCTCTCCGTCTCCTCGTCCCCATAAAGACAGATTTGAGTCTCTGATACGTTTTATTGCTGGTGAGGGGTTGTTACACTGACAGAAACTCATTAGTTGCAGCTTGTTTTCTGTTAAGTGCATGGTTGAGGTCCTCATTACCACTTGGCTTCCTCCCTTGTTTCCCTGCCATTTGGAATGTGTTACATTTAATATCCACAGTTAAAATTGCTTCCAGTAAGCTGATTGAATGGTCGTGTTCCTGAAATAAAGCTACTCCGAGGGAGAAAGTGTGGTTTGGTGTTTAGAACACAAAGCTAGGACGCTGTTAGGGCTCCAGTGTTTGAATAATGCTGGATGTCTTGGTAGCTCACACCGAGGAAGTGCAGCTTTTATCTTCAGCCTGCCTATAAATTCTGCTTCTCCCTCAGCACTTTTCCCTCAGGCATCTGAACACCGTTCAGTGGCACTGGAGCTTCAGTTCCTCATTTTTTGGTGCTGCTCGAAACTGTCGAAGTTTAAAACGTGTATCTTCACAGAGGGGAAGGCGTCACTGGGTTTAATTCTTCTTTTCTCATGTGTTTATTCCTGGGTGTGCTTGCTGTGCCCCAGGAGAGCAAAGAACCCGGTGCTCTGGCAGCCTGGCTGGGGTGTTTCCTGCAGACAGGGTGGAATTCCTGGGCTGTGCTGTGTGAGCCTGACTTGTGAAGTGCAGGAGACAGAATGTGGCGGGGAGATGAGTCTCCCCGTGGAGTTTGTCTGGAGACACGAGTGGGTGCAGTGAAGGAGAAACAGGAGGTTGCTGTTGACAGTTGAAATCAACTGATAGCTGGGAACTGGAGTGGGGATTTCGGTGGGTGCTGGAGTGGGGAGGAGGTGCTTTGGCTGAGCTGTCTGAATGGGGATGTCTCTGTGGAGGTTTGGAGGAAGATGAGCTTTTGTAGATGTAAAAAATAGAAAAGGCGTGAAAGGGAAATTTGGATTGAACATACATGGGGAGAGCAGTGCAATAGGGAGTTTAATATCAGTGGTTTGAGGGCAAAGCAGTTGAGAAAGAAGGAGGATTCCTTAACCGTGTGTAGCTGACAGCAGCATAGGGATGTTGTTGCTCTGGTTTCAAGGGCTGTCTCCTGTGGAAGTTGGATGTTGGCTTGAGGAGAGCATCTCTGAACAGTCCTGATGAAGCACTCGCTGGGTCCTGCTCAAGGAGCACATCTTCCCCCGGGTTCTTCTAGTAGTGCTTGGAGCATTAAGCCAGAGGAGCCAGTTTTCTGCGTCCTGTCCTGGTGCTTTGGTAGTGGCTTTGCCTCTACGTTTGTGTCAGTTTAAGCTGTAGCTACAAGTGCTGTGAAGAGAGTGGGGGTGGACGGGGGCACAGGTCGGCCTGGCTGTGCTGCATTTAAGCTCAGGCTGTGTTGTAACATCACACGAGGCTCCGGCACACCCTCCATCCTGACCTTCAGGACATCCCCAGCTCCAGAGAATTAAGAACATGCCCTGTTTCTGTCACTGCAGCGGAGTGGCCCAAGACCATGACGGGCCTGCCCAGCACGTCGGGCACGACGGCGAGCGTGGTGATCATCCGAGGCTCCAAGATGTACGTGGCCCACGTGGGCGACTCGGGGGTGGTGCTGGGGGTCCAGGATGACCCCAAGGACGACTTTGTGAGAGCTGTGGAGGTCACGCAGGACCACAAGCCAGAGCTGCCCAAGGAGAGGGAGAGAATCGAAGGCCTTGGGGGCAGGTAAGTGTGTCTGCTCTGACTGAGCTACGCTTGAGCTTGCTTTGGGGGGGGGGGTCATGCAAGGAGCTGAATCTCAGTGTGTTTCTGTTGTCCTCTGGGGTTTTTTGTATAGCTTGTTGGGGAAGATGTTACAGTGATCCACTGTTACATGGTTGGGTTTTTTGGTAGTGGTTTGTGGCGTACACAGAGTTTTAATTCCCTGGTGGATCAGCCAGCTGAGGTGTGCTTACAGTTCTACGTGTTCACCCAGCACTTCGAAAGTGGAGATGGGGATATTTGACCTATTTTTCATTAAATTCTGAGGAATCTGGGGGCTGGGAGAATTATCTTTGCAGATAAGGAAAATTACCTTGGCACATAAGTAAAATGATACGAGGTCCGGAATACCCAGTTTTGTCAAAGTTTGACACAAACCATTATCATTTCTCAGGCGTTCTGCATCATTCCTGAGATGGCAGCTGTTGAGTAGGCTCCTCAAAGCTTCTGCTTAGGGAACATAGAAAGAGAATAAAGGTTAGATTTGAAACCAAATCCTGCGTTTGCTGTGCTTAAACAGCCCCTGTAAATGTTGGAACGCCGTGGCTGTGCAGGAGCCATTCCTGAGCTGGCAGGAGCTGGAATCCCCGAGCTGGGATGGCTGTGTGTGTCCCCTGGGGTGAGGGGCAAGCAGGCAGGGCTGTCAGGTGGCACAAACGTTTGGACACAAAGCTCAGGGCTCGTGTTTGGCGCAGCTTCAGCGGAGCTCAGCGTTCCCTCGGCCCGCGGCAGATGGGTGGGCACGGCTTCCTTCCCAGAGCTGGGCTCTCTGAAGGCTTTCCTGTTGACATCACTCATCTGAGAGCCCTGTCAGCCCATGAACCTTCAGGCATTTGTGTCTCTGGCAGCTGGGACTCGAGCAGGTGGCTTTGCAGAAGGGGGAACCTGGGGTTTTGCTGCCTTAGTACCTGTGCAGGTCTCCGAGTTGTGCAGCTCGGAGCCTGAAAGTCTCTGAAGCTTCAGAGCAGCATTCCCTGAAATTTTGTATCTACAGGAATGCTCAATTTGTTTTTTTTTTTTTTTTTAAATTTAATCTTTTATTTTTCCTGGGGCTCCTCCTGTTTTTCCCAGGCTGGCTGTGAGGCAAATGGTAGGAGTGAGGTGGAACTTTGCAGCTGTGCCTGGTGATGTCTTCTCTTTCACGAGAGCAAACTGGGAACAGTTAAGGGCACAGCATAATTGAATCTTCCATTACAAGGAGATTTTCCTAGTAACAGTCTGAGTGTGGGACGAGGTTTTCTTTCAGCTAATGACTGAAGTGAGCTTTGTGTGGTCATTAGTTGGACAAGTGGGTGAGATCAGTTTTTAGGATGTGGTGGTTGTGACTTTGCCGTGCTGTGGATGGAGCTCAACATGCCCTTGTTGTTAAGGCCTTTGAAGTCTCAGGAAGTACATCTTGAATGGCTTCAGTATGAGGAATCTTGAGGCTGTTCCAGAGCTGCTCAGTTTCTAATTACCAATGGCTGTTCCTTGGATTAAAGGAACTTGCAAGTATCTGGTTCTTAGCTTGGTTGGGACCAAGCTTTGCTGGCTCCTGGTTTATTGGCTCTTATTCCTTGGTGGTTCATGCACTGTCCTTTCTTCTCTGCCCCATACAGCTGCCCCAGTTATCTGCTCTGCAGCTTCTTTGACCCCTCAGTGCCATCTGTGAGAGCCAGACCAGCTCGTGCCTTAGAGCAGGTGCTCACATGCAAATGCAGAGCTGATTCCTCCCTTCTCCTGCTTCCAGCAGACAGCAACTGGGAACAATTCCTCTTTTGTGTCTTCAGGGGAATCCCTACAGCAGGCTGCTCCCTTCTCTTCTCTTGTTCCCACTATACTGTGCTGCTCTTCACTGCCAGACTCTGGAGATGGAGAAAACTGAGGGAGGAACCCCATGGTATTTCCACCTGAGTGAGCTGGTGTTGATGGGGGCAGCAAATTCCGTTCTCTTCTTTCTCTGACAAAGAATTTCTTCCAATTCTTCATTCCCCTGCTTTTCATTTTCCTCTGCCCTTCACCTCTCACTTCTCCCTTTGGCTTAATATGGAGTGAAACTCTAAGGGATGTTTTGAAACACTCACTGTGCCCTGGGCTGCCCCCGGGGGTGTTGTCATTGTTGCCTCTGGATTTGCATATTTAACTGGCTTTGTCTCCTTTCGCTCTCATTCCCGCTCCTGGGTGACCTGTGCCTGTCTCTGGTGGTTCCAGCGTGATCAACAAGTCCGGAGTGAACCGCGTGGTGTGGAAGAGGCCCCGGCTGACCCACAACGGCCCCGTGCGCCGCAGCACCGTCATCGACCAGATCCCCTTCCTGGCCGTGGCCAGAGCGCTGGGTGAGTGCCGTGCTGGGGACACGGGGCAGCTCACAGCCTTCGTGGGCTGTGAGGGATTTATCGCTGGCTTTTGGCAACTCTGGGCCTTTTAAATATATCTTCAATACAAGCTGGATGTATTTGTTTTTGGAATCTGTGAAAGGCGGCGTTGGTGGGAGAAGAACCCGCCCTCCAGCTCTCGGGGTTTTCAGTGTCAGCCTTACGGGGATTTCTGGTGCAAATGGAAATGGCTGAGCAGCACATTGTCTCCAGGATGGAGAGCACCCTGGTCTTGTTCTTGCTGAGATAACAGGGCTGGGATTTTTGGCTGGTGTTGAATTCAGGAGAAGGCTGAAGGAGAGTTTCAGGTCCAAGAAATGGCAACACCTGGGCTTTAACACCTGAGAGAAGAGAAATCTTCCTGGCCACATGAACTCTGTTGACATCCCCTTTCCTGTTCTGATTGTCACAAGGTACCCTTCTGCCCTAAAATGAGCATTTGTGGAATGCACAGTGGCTGTATTAAAGTATTTAAATGATGTTTAATTTATTTATAGCCCCAGAACAAGGCAGAAATATCTGGGCTTCCTCCTGGCTCTGGGAAGTACCTTTGGGCTGCTTTTGCTGGATACAGGGGGTTTTCTGTGCCTTCTGTAACTTGAAACAAGAAGCAAGTGTAGAAAGGAGGAGACAACCAGTGTGATTAATGGCTGGGCTTTGGAGGTTCCTGCGAGTGCAGCTTAAAGTCATTGTGGTTTTCCTAAACTGCTGTTTAAGTTCATACCCCCCAGCCTGGGGGAGTTCACTGGTAACACTGTGGTGGCAGAAATGGGGCTTTTAAAGGGCTTTTTAAATCATGTGGGATCTCTCCTGTTGGTAAATTAGCTCAGCTCTAAATCCAGTAAATATTTTATAGACTATTTTTCCCCGTCCTCCTCCCCTTTCCTTGGGATCTTATGTGGAGCCAGGACCTGCAGCTTTGAGTGGGTTCAGCCCTGTCAGATAAAACTTGGATTTGAAAAGCTCTGGGATTAATCAAACCAGGTTTTTGGTTTGGACCCACTTACAAAAAAGTAAACTTTCCCTTCCTCTATTAAAACCAAAAGCTGTTTTTGTATTTTGTCTGCACAGCAGCATCTCCTGACACAGGAATGAAAGGCTTGGTTAGTGTGACTTGTGGACGTGCTCTGCTGGGAGAAGGCTTTGGGTTTAACCCAGGGCAGCCCCCTGACAGGATGGGGGGTTCTGTTTGGGGTTTCAGCTGCCTCCCTGGCAGCAGCTGAGCTGCAAGCAGGTTTTTTTGTTGTAAATTAGAAGCTATCACTGAGCACGTGAGAGAGAATGCACAGTTTGATACGTCCTTATAGGCAGCTACATCAGAGTCCTGCTCCTTTAGGACCTGATTTCAACCACCCGTTTCATTCTGTAGGATGCAGAGTTGGAATGTGGATCTCTGTATGTTGTTCAGGTTGAGAACAGGTGACTTTCCTGGGAGATGCAGAAGGAACCACATTCATAACATTTTTTTTTTTTTTTTGTGCTGCCCTGCCCTGTGGGGGAAAATAAACACTCCCTGAGCGAAGCATCCCGAGGCAGCTCCTCCTGCCGGGAATTCTGCAGGTTCATGGAGCACCAGAGATGGTTCTCCCTGCTCTTCAGGGCCATCACAAGCACTGGTTGTTTCCTCCTGGGCTGAGAAGGCAGAATTGCCCTGTAGGCCTCAGGCTGCAGGTATTCCTTGGGGAATTGCTGTGGGTTAAGGAACAAAAGCTGTATTTTGTTTCTGTTTGTGACTCCTGGGGCTCTTCTGAGCTTCCAGTAGCTCCTGACCGGTGTGGTTGGTCAGTTGATTCCTGACTGGGCTTTGGGAATAAATTACTGTGTATTTCCTCCTTATAACCACTGTGATATTCCCAGTTATCCCTGGGAGGAGCCTTCTTCCCCTTGGAGAAGATCCCCTGGAATCAGTGTGGTGATTCCTTGGCAGTTTGCTCAGGAAGAGCAGCAGATGGACACGATGACATGTTCATACATGAACCCAAATGAGAGAGCATCAGGTTATTTTTATCATCCAGCCCAGCACTTTAATTAAAAAAGCGATTCAGTGAATGACATTTGTCATTTCTCCTAAAAGGGTGTGAACAAAGCAGCAAATAGCAGCCTAAAAATATTATGCATGTTGGAGATGGATGCTGCCACGATTCCAGGAGTGGGTTGGTGATCCCAAGCTGTTGTTTGTTTACCTGCTGTGCCCATGACAGGTTGATGGGAGGAACTGGGAGCGCGGGAGGACTTTGGGCTGCAATTCACATCCAGTAATTGCTGGGCTGCAGCTCTTGTGCTCCAGGATTTCTTCCTTTCTCTGGCTGCCGTTGCCAGCTGGCTTTGTTGGGGTCTGGGGGGGCCCTGTGCACCTCTGGACGAGCAGGCTTGGCTGTTAATTAGGGCTCATTAGCAGCGTGTGCTTGCTGGGGAGGAGAATTGGGGCTCTAATGAGGGGGGACCAGCCCTCCTTGCTGCAGTGGAGAGCACTAATTGAGCAAAGTATTCCCTGTCCTCGTCCTGGAAGGGTCTGTTCAGCTGGATGATAGCTTAAGGCAAAGCTAATGGAGGGGAGGAGGAAGACAAAAAGCTCATTTATTATCTTTAAAAGGGTGGTGATAGATGTGGAAGAAACTGCAGGCGCTGTGAGGGCAGCAGAAAGCCAGGAGCCCAACACAACCTTGCTCTTGAGCTGGACTTGTTGAGCTTCTGATTGCTGCTCAGCTCTGACATTTGGAGTGGTTTCTGCTTTTAAAGCTGTGTGTCCTGCACAGGAGAACGTTCCCAGTGCCTGCAATTAATAATGTCACCTTTTGTTGCTTATTGCCCGGGGAAGCTGTTTCTGGACGTGGAACTGGAAGGTGCCGGCACAGATTATCGTCTGTCTTGATTTAAATGAAGGGGCTTCATTTTTTCGAGTGTACTTGGTAAATGCCACTGCAGTGAGCTGATGTGGAAGTGCACTTCAGTGCTGGAGGGGGTTTTGCTGAGGGTGGGTTGGAGGGAGCAGTGGGTCCAGGGGCCGTTCCAATGTGTTGCTCAGCTCCGTCGCTGCCGAGGTGACCCTGAATTCGTTCACACAGGGAGGGAGGGGTAAAAATAGAAAGGTTCCCTGCGTGAGGCTGTGCTGGGGACAGGCTGGAGCTCTCAGTGCCTGCTGGAACTCAGCACTCCTCGTGTTCTGTGGCTGCTCTCCAGCTCTGGGGTTTGGCACAGGGGGTTGAGCTGGAAGGAGGCTCCAGCAGCCCTGCGGGGCGTGCAGAGGGAAGAGGGGTGGGAAGGAGGATGAGCAGGGGAGAGCTCAGTCTCCTCCTTCCCCTCTGCCTTTGTTCCCTCCCTGTGGTACCTGCACACAGGAATATTTGCAGGTTTGCTGTGGGATCAGCAAAGCAAGGCCTCGCTTCTGTTTAAGGAGGACTTGATAAATTCAGAGAGGTTTTCCTTTGGGCAGTGATGGAGGTTTCACCATTTTCGAGGTATTAATCTGTGATATTTCCCCTTGTCCCAAAAACTAGAGTGAAGAGAGTAGAGGATCTCCTATAAACATGGGTTTGAATGTGGTTTAATTGAAGTTGTTACATTAAATATGATTGGAAGGTGACAGCAGCTCTGCTGGAATTACTTTGTGTTGCTGGTGACTCCAGCCTGGTGCTGATGGTTTTCCTGGGAACACTGATCTGTGTTTTCCCAGGTGGAGGTCTCTCATGTGCAGTGTAACCACTCCTCAAACCCATTTTCTGCTTTGCCAGGTGATCTCTGGAGCTACGACTTCTACAGTGGGGAGTTCGTGGTGTCCCCTGAGCCCGACACGAGCGTTCACACCATCGACCCCCAGAAGCACCGATACATCATCCTGGGCTCTGACGGGCTCTGGAACATGATCCCACCCCAGGATGCCATCTCCATGTGCCAGGATCACGAGGAGAAGAAGTACTTCATGGTGAGAGCAGGGGAAATTTAATACTTTTTACCTCTCAAAATTGCTCAGGCTGAGCCGTGAAGTGTCCAACAAAGGGGTTGTTATTTAGGCATTTTCGCAGTTTTGCCACAACATAAAGTTGTTAGAACAGCTTACTTGTTAGAGGCTGATGTCAAGTACCAGGTCTGTTAACATTGTTGAATTTATTATTGTTATTATTATTTGGTGTCATTTTGGGTGTTCTTTCTCTAAGCAAATTGTACAAAACGCTGTCTGAAAATCGAATTTATCTCACCTCAGGGCTCGTGTCACAACGCGGACAGTTGCTTGGACTGAACTAAATCACTCTCTGGTTTATTTTACAAAGCAGTTAAGAGCAGGGCAGTGGGCACAGCCCCAAGGCTGCCAGAGCTCCAGAATCATTTGGACAGTACCCTCAGGCACAGGGTGTGACCCCTGGGGATGGGCCTGTGCAAGCCTGAGGGTCGGACTAGATGATCCCTCTGGGTCCCTCCCAACACATCCTGGGAATTTATACGGGGGATCATCAGATAGTGAATAGTCTGTAAACCCTGGGGGCGCTCTGGGAAGGCTGTAGGTTGTGTTGCAGGCAGGCTGTTGGTGCAGTGTTATGGTTTAAAGCACTGTGTGTACCTGGAAGGAAGGTGTTTCCACGAGCGTTTCCTCCTGGAGCTGCTGCCGCGCGCGACTCGCAGGGGCACAAACCTCAGGCTGTGCTGCCCCTGTGCCGCCTCTGAGTGGCCCTGACGTGTCCCCCCCGTGTCCCCAGCAGGGAGAGCACCGGCAGTCGTGTGCCAAGATGCTGGTGAGCCGGGCCCTGGGCCGCTGGAGGCAGCGGATGCTGCGGGCGGACAACACGAGCGCCATCGTCATCTGCATCTCCCCGCTGCGGGACGGCCCCGGCCCCTGGGAGCACGAGGAGGAGCTGTACCTCAACCTGGCCGAGGGGCCCTGCTACAGCAGCCCTGACCTCGGCAGCACGAGCCCCTCCCGCTGCTGCACCCCCCCTGTCAAGGTAAGGGCTGCTCAGTGTGCCACCCGGTGCCTTCAGACCATTGCCAGGGATTGATACTCCTGCAAACTCCCCACCTCTCCGTTTCAGTCACTGTTCAGTGCTGCCCTTCGGTGGGTTCAGTGTGTTTTTTAAGTCTGGAGCAGGCACTGTGTATGTCTGGATGATGTATTTCAGGTAATGTGTATTCACACGTTCTGTGCCACATCCTCAGCACTTCCACGTGCAAAGCTTTGGAGGAGTGGGCCAGCTTTTACCAGTGGTTCCTGAAAGACTTGGGAGCACCAAAGGCAGAGAGTTAAAGCAGGAACCTCTCAGAATGGCTGCTGATGGTTTATTAGGAGTTGTGGATCTGTAGTCCCTCAGTGTGGAAGAAATCATTAGTGTAGCTTTATGCATATAGTTCACACGGCTTGAAGTGCATTCTTAGAGGTAAGTTTTCCAAGATTCACCCTAAAATCCAAGGGAGCCTGTTAGAAGGAAATCAGACTGGGAATCAGAGGTTTAAACAGGAGAAAACCCAGCACACCCCCTTGGGGAGTAAGTCTGGGCTGCAGTTTCCCTCCTGCCTTGCCAAGTCTGGGTGCAGCACAGCTGGGGAATTGCAGAGTGCTGCTTGTGGGTGTGTTCTGACCCTGTGGGGCTTGGTTTGGGATTGTTTGGCTGTGGGGTTTTATTTTCTCCTCTAGGGTAACTCGTGGGTTAATTTATACCAGCACACGTTGATATAAAGAACATTTCTCTCTGTGCTGGGAGATCTCATTACCTTCCTGTGGTTGATTTAATGTTCTTTGTAACATAAGGTCTTCCTTGAGGCTGGAAGTTTTAACCATCAACATAAAGCAGAGCCCTTCAGAAGGTTATTTTGTTCTGTTTTGTGGCCTTTTCTTTGCCCCTGTAGGAAGTGCAGTGTAGCTGTGAGGAGATGTTTGCCTCAGTAATTCCCAGCTGCTCCTGATTTAAGTCACTGTCCTTTGATGTTGTGCAGTATCTGTGGATAACTGTCCTTTGGGCAAAGGAGAAGAAAGCAGAAATGAGAGAGGGAGTTTGCAACGTTCCCTTGGGAGAAAGAAGCTGCTCATAAAGCAGCAAACTCCAACTCTGTCTCCTCCCCTTCCATCCATCCAGATCCATGACAAGAGTTAAACCCCAGCAGAATCTTCAGGGGGGAAATACTGGAATTCTAAACGCTCCTAAAATTTTCAGTGGTGCCATCTGGTTTGTGTGTGAACTGTTATCAGGAATCACTGAGCTGTGCTGGCTGCACAATATCCAGGAACCTGCAGTTCTGGATGAGGGCTTAGGGAAAGTCTGTGGTTTTTTTATGCCCCTTCTCCATCTGAGTAGATTCAGTGAGCTGTGAATCTGCAGCAATGGAAGCAGGTGGTGGGAGATGGAGGAAATGCCTGTATTCCATGATCCTTTGGGATCCCAGTGGTGTGGGCAACGTCCCAGGAGGTGAAAGCCCCGTGTGGTTGGTCACAGCAAATATGGCCATAGAGAGCAGCACCCATTTGCAAAACAAACCGGAAATACTTTGGTACATAAAGCTGCAGGTAAATGTATGATCTAATTTGGCTTGGTAATTAATTAATACTGTTGAATTTCCATCCCAGTTTCTGTGAGGGAAGCAGGGATGGCCTTGACTTCTGACAGCTGCTGCCTGCCAAAACAATTAATCTGGAAATAGATGCGAGACCAAAGTTTCTCAATTAAACAGAAGTATTTTTTAATTGCTTATCCTTCTGGCAGCAATTACTAATACCAAATTAATTCCAGTATTCCTGGGGCCAGTGATAAAGACTGATTGGATTGTTGAGACATTAAATGGTGATTGATGGTTTATTTTTCCTGTTGGTCACATCCCTCTCCTCAGTCCATCCTCTGCCTTCCCTTGGCTTCCCAAAGCCTTCTCCAGGCTCAGCCCTTTGCACCAGGCAGGAGATGCTGGAGATAAGTTAAAGATCTTGCACAATAAAACCATCAAACCAAGTTGTTGTTGTTGCAGACACAATGTCAGACATTCCAGTGAGCTGCTGTGTGTGTGACCCAGCTTCCTTATGGATCCTGGAGGAGCTGAGCTGATTAAAACAGCATCCCTAAAGGTCTCCCTCTTGTGTTGGTAAATGTAGCAAAAGAATCTGACCCAGATGGTTTTGTCTACACGTGGGAAGCAACAGAGGGGTGGAAACCCAGTGTGGATGCTGGAAACAATTCTGGTTGTCCTCTCTTTTGGAGGTCATTTTACTAAACCTCGGGCTCAGATTTTTGCCAAGTGCTGAGCAGCCCTGGAACTCACCTCGCAGGAGAACTGGAGTTATTCTGGGCTGTGACTCGAGAAGCATCTGTTTATTCACCTGAGGTGTTGCTCTGACTGATGGAGCTGTGTGTGCACTGGAGTTCTGAGCATGTTATTTTCTTAAAATAATAACTGTCATTTGCCTCTCACTGGTGGTGTGTGGAGTAACGTGGCCTTGAAATTCACTTTTGAAGGACTCTGGAGTAACCAGGGATTTCTTCACAATTAAATCTTTAATAAGGTCAGAATTCATATCTTCGGGGCACTGCATAAACACTAATTTTCCTAATCCCCCTGTGGATGGGGAGAGCTGGTGTTGTCCCCGTTTCCTGTCGGCAGGACTGGGAATGAGGCACAGCCACTTGTCCGAGGCTGCAGAAGAGACGGGGAGCTGAAGGGAGGGTCAGAGGCTGGGAGGTCCCTGGTTCTCAGGACGTCCTTCAACAGCTCCTGCCCAGCAGGCAGACTGTGCTTCCTGGGGAGTGGCTGGGAGTGCTGGCAGGGATGGAGCTGGAGTAAAGCAGAGGCAATAAAGCCATTTTTCGAATAGCTCTGTCACTGCACCCTTCTGTGGGCAGTGGGGACACTGGAGAAGACTTTGTCCATCTCTGTTAACCTGGTTGTGCAGCAACTGAGGACTCGCAGTGTGACAAAGGTCAGAAGCCTCTCGCTGCTGTTTGGCCCCTGATGGTGGATGGATCTGCTGGGGCAGGACAGGGCCCTGTGGCAGTGCCTGAAGGAGGGAGATTGTGTCTGCGTGGTGGAAAACGCTGCTGAAAAGGAGAGGACAGTGGTTCAGCCACTGCTTTGTCCACGGCTCCCCAAATCCACAGCAGCTGCCTGTGGATCCCTCAGGGTTTCACAGCTCAGATCCAGTCTCATCTTCCACCTCTCAAGGTGCAGACAAGATAACTCAGTTTTGGAGTAGGATTTGTCTGCCTCTGATAAGGTTTAGAGCAGTTCTGTCTCGCCGTCTCCAAAGGACAGTGCCTGTCCCTGGAAGAGTTCCAGGCCAGGTTGGATGGGGCTTGGAGCAACCTGGTCTGGTGGAAGGGTCCCTGCCCCTGGCAGGGGGTGGAATGAGATCACCTTTAAGGTGCCCTCTGCCCCCAGCATTCTGTGAATCTGTGATTCCATTCAGGCCTGACTGTGTATCCTCCTTTCCCCCCAGCTGCCCGAAGATGAGCCGTGGCCGCGACTGAGCGCCGAGCCCGTCCCTGCCCTGCTGCACAGCACGGGGCTCCCCGACAAGTACCCGGAGCTGCCACCCGAGACGGCCAGAAGCGGCGTCCCTGCCTCGGGAGGAGCCCCCCAGGAGGAGAAGTGCAGCAAAGCGCTGGCTCTGCGGATACAGGAATCCTACGGGCACGGCCTGGCGCTCGGCCTGGCCCCTTCCCACTCCGCCAACTCAGGCACGGACCAAAAAGGCTTCAAGGTGTCCCCCGCCGGCCCGACCAAAGCGCAGGAGGCGGAGAAAACGCCCGCGGCGAACTTTAAAAGGACCTTGGAGGAGTCCAACTCGGGCCCGGCGCTGAAGAAGCCGCGGCGGGGGCTGGCCCGGGCGCTGGGCACGCAGGGGGAGGCCCCGGCCCGCAGGACCCCCGCCAAGCTGGCCATGAGGCGCAGCCTGCGCGGGCAGAAGAAGCTCGGCGGGCTCTTCCAGCCGCCCCGGAAAGCCGTGTGCGTGTGCTGAGCGCCCGAGGAGCGCCCGGCCCGGCCGCTCCGCGTGACGCTCTCGCTCTTTTTTTAAAAGTAGAAACTTTTTTTGGTATCCGACAGCTTTATCCCCGCCCCGGCCTCGTACTTGCTTGTATTATAACTGTGAATTTTGTAGATGTGTAGGGTATAAGTCACTGTAAAATGTGTGTAAATTTGTATTCCTTCATATAAATGTAGTCTTCTCTCTTCTTCCTTGTATAATTGTTTTAAAACCTTGTTTTAAAAAAAAAAAAAGGAAAAAGCGAACACAAAAAGTTAAAATAATCCTTTTTGTTAATTTACTGAAGTCATCGATTTGTATACGCTTCTTGTGAGGAGAATTTCACAACTTTTTAACTAAAGTAAATTATTAAACAGAACGGGAGATATGTATTTTCGTAGTCCAATATGTTCCACCTAAGGTGTGTCTTTTAGAGAATACACTAGGTCTATATTTTGGTTTTAAATTTTAGATTTCTCTACTCAGAAATGAAATGTATGTGGAAGCAGAGATTTGGGTCTTGCTTTACACACCTCCGTGTCGATTTTATGTCCATTAAAATACTATGCAGTATCTTACTTAGTTGTATTTTTTGTAACGATGATCGTCAAAAGTATTTAGCAAAAAAAAAGTGTGTTTTAAAAAAACTCCCAATTCCCCAGGGCATCTCCAGCAAAGCCATTCCCACCCCCTGTTCCAAATGATGGCATTTTATCCAGGCATAACTGCCCTTTGGAGACGTGTTTTCTGGTATTCCAATACTGATGGTGCTGCTAATACCTTTCAACACAAGTTCTTAAATTATTTTATGACTATTTTCGTTGACTCTGTGGACCATGTGTATGTTCACCTCAATAAAACACATGAAAATCTGACGGGGACGCTTTTCATTTTTTAATTTTATTTCAGGCACGAGTTCTGTTATTTATTAAACAGTACAACATGGATTTATTGTTCCAAAATAAATTAATGCTTGTTTTGTATCCATTCAAAATCTGTGGAATTCCCTGGCAACAATCTTCCAGTAATAATCTGTGAGGTACTAATTACCTCTTTTCGTGTTAACCTCACCACACTGAACCTTTCAAAGAGTCAGAGTAATCCCTTGGGTCGATGACTGTCAGTGCTGGTGCTGAGGAAGAAAGACTGGAGCAAATTTCCCAGGTTTTTTGCTCTATACAGGAGCGAAGTTACAGTTCTCATCAAACTCTGCTGCATTCAGGAAGATGTGCCTCTTTGTCTGAAGATCCCTCACACCAGTTTTACTCTTGGCCTTCTCCAGCTTTGGGGTTTTTTCCATTTTTAATAAACTGAACAAAACCTACAGTTTTTCCCAGGAAAGCTGCTGGATGATGGTCATTAACCATCCATCCCAGGCTCCTCTGCACTGGTCACAAACCTGCTGCTGTAACCTGGCAGCACTTTGCTCCTGTGTATTTTGCCCGCCTATTTATCACTTGGCCTCTCTGAAATTATTATTCAAAGCTGAGACAAGTGTGGCAATTTACACCTGGGCTGTGAGCACGGGCCCCTTTGGTAAATCAGTGTGAGTTACACACCTTTTCCTCTCTTGAGAAATAAAGCTCCAGGATGTGCAAACCTTGTGGGTGCTTTGTGGGTGCTGGTTTCATTCTTCAGGAATGCAGAGACGGTCACAGGGTGGATTCCTGGAGCTGGTCAGCCCCTGGTGCTGCTGGAAACCCGAGCTGAGCAGGACCAGGGGCGTCACCCCGAGGGCAAACATAACCCACGGCCCGGGGGCGTGGGGTGGGAACTTAAAGGTCACCCAGTGCCACCCCTGCCATGGCAGGGACACCTTCCATAGCCCAAGTGGCTCCAAGCCCTGTCCAGCCCGGCCTTGGACACTTCCAGGGCTGGGGCAGCCACAGCTTCCCTGGGCAACCTGTGCCAGGGCCTGCCCACCCTCACAGGGAAGGATTTCTTCACAATATCCAATTTAAATCCACGCTCCGTCAGCGTGAATCCCTCCCCTGTGCCGTGCGGCTCCATCCCCTGTCCCAGGTTCCTCTCCAGCTCTCTGGGAGCCCCTTTAGGCACCGCAAGGCACTCCGAGCTCTCCCCGGAGCCTCTTCTTCTCCCGCAGCACCCAAATTCCGAGCGGCACCAGCTCCTGCCCCTCAGGAGCCGCTGCCCGGGAGCGGGACACGGCTGAGGGGCGGGCTCGGCCCCGCGGGGCTTCGCTCCGCCAGGACCCTCTTTCTGCTCGTCCCCCGCCCGCCCCTCGCCGCGCTCACCTTCCCTGGGAACCGCCGAGCCGCTCCCGCCCTGGCGGACCCCGAGGGACCCCCGGGAGCCGCTCCTGGCCCCCTCACCGCCCGCCCGCCCCTCACGGCCCCCTCACGGTCTCCTCAGAGTCCCCTCACGGTCCCCTCACGGCCCTGACCACGCCCCCCATGACGTTTCCCTGGGGGCGGGGCTCACCCCCGCCAATCCGCCGCGGCCCCGCCTCCCTCGCCCCCTCCCCGCCCCACGTGCGCGCGGCGGCTCTCGCGAGATCGCCGATGTAAACAAAGCCGGGGGGCGGGGCGGGAGGCGCCGGCTCCGCCCTCCTCCGTCCTCGTCCCCCCGCGCCCCGCCCACCGGCCGGCGGCGCGGCCGCCCATTGGCCGGGCTGGGTGAGCGGCCCGCCCCCGCTGGGCGCTGATTGGTGGCGGGCGCGGAGCGCTGGGTGTCGTTGCCGCGGGGGTCCCAAACAGTGTCAGTGGCGCCGGCGGCGGCCGCAGGTGAGGCCCGGGCGGCTGAGGGGGCGCCGCGCGGGCCGCGCTCGGGGCAGCGCTGAGGCGGCTCCGAGCGCGCTCCGAGCGCCGGGGA
>JAYRBT010000051.1:2149303-2201860 GCA_036023395.1 Myiotriccus ornatus
GCCACTAAAGCTGGTTTGGGTACTCTTTTTTTTTTTTAATTTAATATTAAAAAGAAAATCTGCTTTTACACTGGATTGTCTTCCAAACTGCCAGAGGGCAGGGTTAGTTGGGATTTTGGGGAGGAATCGTGGGCTGGGAGGGTGGGGAGGCCCTGGCCCCTCACAGAGGAGCTGTGGCCGCCCCATCCCTGGAAGCGCCCAAGGCCGGGTTGGAGCCACCTGGGATGGTGGGAGCCGTCCCTGCCCATGGCAGGGGGTGGAATAGATGATCCTTAAGGTCCCTTCCCAGCCGGCCCGTCCTGTAATTGCGTGAAAATTGGCGGGCCGGGTCCCTGAGGGGGTTCGTCCCGCGGTGTGTTTGCGCAGGGCCCCCACACGGTGCCGCTGCGACACCGAGCGACGGGCGCTTCGTTACTCCATTAAAAACTACCGTCGGGATCGCGTCTTGAGCTAAAGAGTTCTTACAGAACGCCCTCTTTCATCCGGCCGAAGTGCTCCTGTCGGAACGAACGCGTGTTCCCGACGCAAACCTGGAATTGTGCGGGGTGCGTGTGTGGGGTTTGTCTGGTCCCGCTGGGCCGAGCCCAGCTCTGTGGTGACGGGGCTGGTTTGTTCCTCTCTGGGGGTGTGTGTGTGTGGAACATGCCCCTGCTCTGCCATCAGGAGGGGTCTGTGCACCCCTCCTGAAGGGCTCTGCGTGTCCAGACCAAGGCATGTCCCTGTCGGAGTGGGGTGGGATCTCACACGGGTGAGGGAAGGAGGAGTGGAAGAGTTTCAGTTCTTTGGGATGGGGACGGTCACCTCGGGGTAGCCAGCTCTGCAACGCCTGTCTGCATCTAAACTGCAGTGAACGTGGAATAATTTGGGGGAGATTGCCACTAAACGGCAAGTTAAACGACTTTGTTTGTCCTTAGTGTCATTGTCAGCCAGGCAGTGCATTAACATAGTTTTCTACTTTCCTAATAGGGGAGAAGGGTTTTCTTCAGGTTTATGGATGGGGTTTTTCCTTTCTCTTCCCCCCCACCTTCTTTTCCCTATTTTTCCCCTTCCTCCTCCTTATGTCTCAATGAGCAACAGTTTAGGGCATAAAACACCTGATTTTACTTTCTTTTTCAGTAGGACCCTGCAGCCAGGTTGGCTCGACCCTCCACCCACCGCCCCCAGTGCATTGCACTTGTTCATAATTCCTAGGTTTTGCTAGTATTTAATATTTGAGGAAAAAAATAACAAAACTGAAACTGCAGGGCAGTTTCTATGAGTGTGGTTCAGTTTTTGCAGTAGTATTTGTGGTGAGCAGGGGAGAAGGGCAGTGAAATGGAGAAAATGCCAAATGTGGAAATATTCTACCATCAGTCTTAAGAATAGTGACTGTAGGGATACTGGATCACTTTGTCAGCCCTTCATTTGTGTATTCTGTGAAATTCTGAGGCCATGTGCAGGGAGGTTCAACTTGGACCTCTGCAGTTCCTGTTAGTTGTGTAAATTCACAGCTGGAGTGGTTCCTTTTTTGTAAGATGGTCTTGGGGATTGTCACAGAATGATAGTCCTTGACACCAGTTTTAAACACCTTTTCAGAGCAGGATTTGTGTTTCCAACACATTTGCAGGGAACATAACCTGGTGGGTTTTTGTCCACATTGTTGTTTCTCTTTTGCATTTTTTCTCTTGTTTAGTCGGAGCACAACAAAATATGGCAGTTACCTGATTGACTTGATATTTAAGAGCTTATTTGGCAACACTCTTTTGTGTCCTTTAGTATTAGACAAACCTTTCTACTTGGCCTTGCTGAGTATTTAGCCTGTAATTAAGCAATGTTATTATTCCAGCTAAGGGAGGGGAGAAAACCCCCCAACACCCACCCTGCGTTCTCCACTTTAAAAAAGCTTTTAATCTGAAAAAGCAACGACCTTACGTTTATTTGAAAATCTCCTCGGGAAGGCTATTATCTGCGGCATTGTGCTTTTTTATTCCTACAATTGAAGCTCTATTCAGCACTTAATAACGTGTTGCAGGCAGTGGAGTTTGTGTGTGAGTGATTATGAAGTGTTTATGACAGCTCCTAAGCCCACACTCCCCGGTAATGGTGTTACATTGACTTGCCCACACCTCGGCAGCCTTTCTGCAGGGCCCTGTGTCTCTCTGCAGTCTGAGTGCTTTCACATTAACATCTCCTCGGAGTAAGATCTTTGACTGCATGGGTGTGACTTGCAGATGGAAGACACCATTAGGGCTGCTTCAAAGGGCCTGGGAGGGTGTCTGGAGTGCCGGGGCTGGAGCAGCGCTGGGGTTGGGAGTGCAGCTCTTTGTTGCGTGAGGAGCGGAAGGTGTCCATCCAAAGGGCTCTGCTTTGATCTTTGTTTGGAAAATGGGGGTTGGAAGGTTAAAAGTGTTCTTAAAATGAGCGGGGAGAAATCTGGGAATACACCAGACCAAGACTAGAAGTTCCTATTTGATAATTGGGTGGCGCAGTTTTGTTTGGAATTTGGTTTTGCCTCGCTCCCGGCTTCGTGTTTCAAACACAGTTGGAACTGGTTTCTGCCTAGTGTGGTATCCAAGTATCTGCTCTGGATGTTCCTGTCCAGGGAAATGCATGTTGGCTGCCTTTGGATCAGATAAGTTTTGTTTCATTGCACACTGGATGTTTCAAAAGCAGAAAAATCGTCTTAATTCAATGGCTCCTGTTGGAATTAGAAAAGAAGGATCGAGCTGGAGTTGAATAAGGCAGGAACTACCAAAGGGGACTTTTAATAACAAGCATAGATGTATATTTAGCAAAAATACTCCAAGGCTGTGGTATCCTAAGCTGCAGTCCTTCCTCTGTCCAGGTATCCTGCTAGAGGGAACCACTGTCCAGGCTTGCATTGGCCACTTGGAAAAATGGAATAACAACCTGACCTCGTAACCCGGAAAAATGTCTGAGGGACTTTACAAGTCGTTTTCTGAGGCTTTGGGGTTTTCACACTGAGGATGAGTGCACAGTGTGCAAGAAACTTTCTGGTCTTAGAGAGTTTTCAATAGCACTGCCATAATTTAAAGTACTGGGTGCCACTTCATAATCAGTCACTAGAGTAGATGTCTAATATTCTTTGAGCATCTAAATCCTTATGGTCTCTAGGTAATTAAAGGTATTTGGTTTGAATGAAAATGCAGACTGTTTGAATTTCTAAACTAAAGTGTTAAAGTTGATCCTTTCACCTCCAGTCCTTCCCTACTCTCTCCTTAGTGCAATGACTGGAAGTTGTCTCTAACCCAGTGTGATTATATCCAGCAATATTTTGTGGTGGTATCTGTCAATTGCTTATTGTCATAACATCCTGATACATTCCCTTTTCCTTTTACATATTCCCCAGTTTCCTTTTCTGTAGTTGCACAGTAGTTTAAACATTGAGTTCCGAACTCAATTTTCTTTCACTTTGGTGCATGTTTTGACTTTTTTTTTTTTGCACCATGTGAAAACCATTTTCTATGGTTGGAAACTATTAGTTATCCTTACTGTGAACAAAACTTCCTTTGTTCAGTGTTTTTTATGGGTGCAAACTGGTGTGCTCCAAACAATGCAGCTCTGTCATCGAAAATTAACCAGCGCTCCAGATTGCTGGGCTGTCATATTTTAAGCTCAAGATGTCTTAAGTGGAGGAGAGAGGAGTTCTTCCCTCTTCAGTCTGTCATTGGAAGAGGGTGATGAAGACTTCACTGGGGGCTGGGATGTGAATCCATGTGTCCTTCTGGCCTTCCACGTAGGTCTGGGGGTTGTGGTTCGATCCCGGCAAAGCTGAGGTGTTCTGTCAGACCAGCTTGGAGCCGTCATTTTGGATTCCCTCTTCCACACAACAAGTACCTGGAGCTGCTTTCACAGCTTAATATCCAATTCTTGAAACCTGCTTGGGAAGCATTCTTGGCTTTTGGAATGGGGAAAGAAAAACTTTTAAGAGCTCTGAGGGCTGCCACGGGGACTTGCTACTTAGCTGGAGCCCGTCCAGGATGGCAGCCACAGCCCCGCTTCTCACAGGTGCCTTTTGAAGAATTTACGGCTCTGTTTTCAATTCATGAAGTCTATTTATGTTTTGTCTGTGCGTGTGAGACTGGGGAGCTCCAGGGAGTGGTAATGGGATGTGGAGCCTTTCCCTGAGCCCTGCCCAGCCGGTCACCGGTGGGGCTGCCTGTGGTTCCCACTCGAGTTCCTGCAGGAATGTGTCCCATTCTCAGGAAAGCTTGGCTGTCTCAGGAAGATCAGCCCATCCAGTCCCTCTCCCCTGAAGAGACAGATTTGGTCTGTGTGACCTCAGCACTGGTAATAAAGGTCTGTGTGGTCCACAGATAAATGAAGGGCATAACATTAACCACAGTTAATTCAGAATTTTATAAGATTGCAAATGGCTGAAGCTTCTACTGGTAGTAGTAGTGTTTAAAAAAAGTTAATTAAAGTCAGAGGGAACCTCAGACTCAAAGCCCTGATGCGTTTTTCAGTGTCAGGCAAACCAAGGAACAACCAGGCTCTGACTAATTCATGGCACACAACAATGTGCAATGGCTTCTATGAGTCCCTGTCTGTAGGAAAGTTAAGGGCACACAACTTAAATCCTTAAAAACCCTGTTATTTTATGAAGCTATGGCAGGTTAAATATTAGTGTTTTAATTTGCTCCATGTTGTAGACTTCTTTTTGTGGTGCCTGTTACTGAATTTGAATTTCCGTTACAAACCAAATGCCAATGGTTGGGTCACATCTTGTGTTTTCATTATAGAATCTCCAGTGGGGGTATGTCTTAAAATTTGCCCTTTTTTGGCTCCCAGGAGCACGTGAGCTGTAGAGTTGAAGTTATTTGGAACCAAACCATGCCATGATTTGGGATCCTACACAGGCAGAGAGGAAGGGACCTGTTGCTCTGCACTATTAAACATTGCAGTGGTCTCAAAGCAGGAGCTAAATACTTGTAATCTCATCTTTACCACTGTCAGATCCTGTGGCTTTGGTTACTCCACTGAACCTTTTCCTCTGGCATTTCCCCCCTCCCAATATGAAATAATAAATTATTTTCCAAGTCATGTTTATTAATTATTAAAAAGTAAAAGCATTACATGGGTGAGAAGAGCTGGGCTGGGATTTTCACGTGAAATGCTTCAGTACAAATGAACTGCATTTGTGTTTGGACGTTTTGGGCTTGTCTTTGAAAATCTCAGCTTTAAGCTCTACCAGGTCTTGGCACCCCAGTCTGAATAAACAGACTCCTGGAGTTCAGGATATTTAAGAGCAGAACCTGAGCTGAGAAGGTTTGGCCTTCTTGGTGTATCTTCCTTCGGGGACTAGCACTTTCCTTGAGGTCGATGGGAGTTGGGGCTGAGGTGCTGGCAGAGTTAGAAAGGAGCAGGAGGTGTCTGGATCGGGCTGGGATATTTTATGGGGATCACTTCTTCCGTACCTTTGTTGTGCTGGTTCCTTTCCCTGTTGTTTTCATTCGTGGCCAGTGTTGTGCATACACGTGTGAAACAGCGTTTTCATGACTTTGGGGGGGAAAAAAGCTTTAATTGCCAATAATAATAGTTCCAAAACCTTGTATTTTTCTTCTTCTCCATTTCCTCCCTCCCCTTTTCCCGGAGCTGCTGTGTTCTGATGGATGGAGAACGTGCTGCTGTCTTAAGTTTTTTCATCTCTTTATTGCCCTGTCTCTCTTTAATTTTTCTCATTTTCTGCTTAGCTCTGCTCTACATTTTTCCAGGCTGTTTTTTCTGGATGCAGATGTTTTTATCTTGATGGTTTTTTTCCACACTGCACTCCCAGCTCACCATCAGTTAAAACCTATCAGCAAACCTTTACTGAGCTGATTCCTGACCATCATTCCTGTGTCTTGTGCAGAATCTGGTGGAGAAGCTGTTCAGAGCAGAGGCCTCTGGCTGTCCCTGGGGGAGAATTAAACTTGTTTTGCAAAAGCTGAAGCACCATAATGTGTGTTCAGATGCTGCTGGAGGGAAGAGGAGAATCTGCTGTGCTCAGAGAACATCTGCCTAACAAAATAAGAGCAGGGGAGACCAAGGGATTAATTCTCATATTGATTAGAGTTTTAAAACTGTAGTGTTCATTGGTAATAACTCTGATGTCATTAACAGCAGTGTTAATTGATGTCATTGGATATCAGTGGAACTTCTACCTGTCTACAAAGCTAAAATGGCTTGGAATGTGATTTCCCCGCATTTCTGTAGCTTTGTTATTTCAGGCATAACAGGGAAAAGCAGGAGTTCTCTACATTGTGTTACTGTGTGCAGAAAGGTGGGCTAGCTCTGTAGTAAAGAGTGTTTTCAAAGTCATTTTACTAAAACTTGTGCTTCACTGGGGTGGGTTTCATCCTCCACGTCATCCAGAGCAATGATAATAAATAACAAGGCTCCAGCTTAACACTAGACTTGAGCTGAGAGCCTGGAGTGCTGTATTTAGGATTTGTTGGTCAAACAGTAGGAGCATTTTAACTTTCTGAACGTGTGAGCTGGAGTGCAGAAAGGAATGGAAACAGCCATAAAGTGACAGTTCCAAAAGTTCACTTGAATTTACAGTTTATTGACTCCTAAGAACCTTATTCCAAACCGTGTTCCCCTCTGATATTGTAAGCTGCCTGTTTGGCAGAACTCTGTGCCAGCCTTGGCTGTGCTCTGAGCCTCATTACATGTGTTTTAAGTTGTTGGTTGGTTGGAAATGAGCTTCATAACCTGAGCCATTTTCCTGGAGTTTGACGTTCCGTATCGGATCCGTTACCAGGCGGTTATGGAAACACGCTCCCGTTGCAGGAAGCCTGCAAATCCATCTTAACCACTCCTGGCTTAATCTTTTCAAGATTTGCCACTAGTGACATAACTTAAGCAGTTTGCCCTCCTGTTTTTAACCGTCATTTTCCCACCTGCAATGAACCAACATGTGAAATTCTCCCGTCTCTTTTACCCCCACCCCGTGTTTGCCACTCTTGGGCACTGGCGAGTTGGCATCTTCCTCAGCAGCAGGTGGGTGCTTGTGTTGCAGATTCCTCGAGTTTTTGTGAGTTTTACTCAGCAGTCCCCTTCAAGCCTTGCTGCCTCTACAACACGTGTGGTCACGAACAGTCAGTTCAGATGTTCTCTCTCGGAGAAGTTGCGGCGGTTGGTTGACAGGCAGAGTTTTACCAACCTGCTTCCCCACCTCCCTTGGCTGCAGTGTCTCTGGGCCTGCTGTCTCACCTGCTGAATGTGTAGATTTTTGGCAGTCTCTGTGTGTTGTTGCCCTGTGTGCTCACAGTCCCTGTGTTTTGCAGATCAGTGGTGAAGCTCAGGAGCTCTTCTCCATCCGCCACGGGCCGGTTCGAGCCGCACGGATTTTACCAGCCCCACAAATCAGTAAGTTCTGAGTTATGTGCTTCGTAATCCAGCAAAACTTCTTCAGAGAAGCTGCTTTTCCACTCCAGTAGAAGTAAGAAAACAACAGAATTTGTTTTTTTTGTGGGGTTAGCTTCTGCTTTGTTCAATTTCTACCTGTTTTACATGAAGTTTACTCAGTTTGACCTGTTTAGGGGTTGAACTCTTATCATCCCTTGAGTGCCAACAGGCACCTTCTCTCTGTCTCTGCATAAATACTGGTTTATCAAGTCCTAAGCCAAGCTGTTTAGTTTAACAGAATTGTTCCAGAAATTGAGTTAACCCTTGGAAGAACTTGATGCAAAACTTGAGCAACTGTACAACGAGCAAATCCCTTTAAAAATGTCACAGTTCAATCCAAACACAATCTGATTGTAGGCCTCTGAAAGGCCTCAGAGCTGTTTGGCTCTGGTTTGAATTAGTTGCCAATATCTGGCCTGGCCAAGGTGTTTTGGGATTGTGCTGGATTACAATTTTCAGTAATGTGTTATGAATTCATTAGTGAACTCAAAAAATACAGCCTGAAATCTGATTGTTCAAAATGGTACAGAACTAGGAAATTATAGTGATTTTGTCTGTTTCAAAGACAGCAAATGGAGAAAGGTAAAGGTTTAATGGACACCTTATATGTTGTCTTGGTGGTTTTCTGAGCAGAGGAATACACAAAGCATGAGTGTATGTGGTTATAATACGGGTTAAAATAACTTAAATACTTCCCAAGCATGTTGTGCCTCGAATTCCATTTGCAGGAACACTGCACAATTCCTGATGAGCTGTTCTTTTGCTGTTATGTGTGTCATTAAGTGAGGGATGTCTATGCCCCTTCCTCTCTCAAAGGGGAAAAAAAAGGAGAAAGAGAAGTGTAAATGGAAATGAAAATTAATTAACTGAAGAACCTGCAAGTTCTGTTTTTTTTTCTGACAATAAAACAGTGCTTTTTGATTTTTCAGTCGACTTCCACTGCTCATGAACTCTTTCAAGAAGTTACTGTCTTTCTAAATTCCATGTATTTAGCATCTGACAATGGTGGTTGTTACATTAGAAAACTATTCAAATTAGCTCATATTAAATTAAGCCAAACCTTTTAAAAACATGTTTTGTTCTCTTTTTACATGGCTTGCTTTAAATAAATCTTTGATTAAAAGTACATGAATGTATCATTGACCAGTATCTGGAATCAGATAAAAGTGAAGCTGTAATAAGAGGCCTTAGATAACTAACACATGAGCTTTAATGATTCTGAACAAAATAAAAGGAGTGTGTAAAGGAGAAGCTGATTACCATCAGCAGGCCCAAACACTATTTTACTGTAAAGCTGTAAAAAGGGAATTATTGAAAATAGGAGTCTCTGGGTGGATGGATTTGGCACGTTCCTGAAGGCAGATCTTAGTTTGTGATAAACAGCTCACTCCCAGGTGCGAAAGGAAAGCTCATGGCTTTAACTTGGTGGCTTTGCAGCAGCAGAACTGAATAGTTTGTCAGCTATTTGGTTGGCAGTGCCTGGGCCTTTGATGTGAGCTCCTGTGCTGCAGCGGCCGCTGCCGACACAGTGACCCGGTGTGGCAGCCGAGCTGTGCCGAGCGGGGTTCTGGCACAGGAGGCCTCCTGCCAGCTGCTGGAGCAGCTTCTGGGGACAGGGGGCAGGCCCTGCGAGCTGTCAGCTGGGCTGGGGGCAGGTCTGGCAGGAGCTGGGCCAGGCTGGAGCTGCTCTGGGGCTCCTGGAGCTGCTCTGACCTGGCAGCTCTGCCGGGCTCTTGGGGCAGGTTCTGCCCGAGCCAACAGACCCGGCGAGGCCTGACCTGGCCCAGCCCTGCAGAGCTTTGATGTCCCGTGGCCATGGCCAGGTCTGCGTGCTGGCCATGAAAAATGGACAGATTTCTGTAAATAATGCTAAAAAACACAGGCTCTAACTCTTCTCCGGGGTCAGGCCGTGCCTACCATTGCCTTCAACAGGAGACATGGCTTTAGTTACTTGGTACAGTTTACAATTTAAATGACCTTCTTGGGGACTGAAGGTTTTCACTGTGACCAGATTTTGGGCTTGCAGGGCTGATATTTAGACTGTGAGAATAATTTCAGTCTTCGCAAGAGGATTTCGGAGCCCTGGCACTGTTGTGGTGTAGATCGTTGTAGTTGGAGGTGGTGAGAGAACCAAGCAAAAGTCACTAGTAAAAAAAGGAAAAGATTCAGAGCTCTTCTAGTAGTTTTAAAAACGTGTTGTGTTTTGACTTCGTTTTGAGGTCCATTGCAGATATATCTGCAAGATCAGTGCTGAGGAAGTAGTGCGTGTACTTAGTTGTCTTTGCTGTTCTTTTACCTACAGAATCAGAATATTGATGATTTCTGAAGTCAGTGCTACAACCTCCCATTTTTCATTCCTTACCCCAGGTGATTTTACAGCCCCCTGGCCAAATACCTGCTTTGCCTTGTGCTGTCCCATTTGCTAAGGCAGAGCTGCACAGTTTAAAAATCAATCAAGAAGCTTGGAAAGCTGCAGGAGCAGCGTTGTGTGTGGGAATTCCTGGTGAGAGGGGCACGGTGACAGGCCTGTGTGATGGAGTTTAGATCAGTCACTGTCTGTAAAACCTATTTCCACGTCTCAGCATTATGAAAATAAATTCCCCCAGCCAGCTGAATTAATTTATTGCCATTTTCTAGATTATGCTGCTTGCAGGAAGATGGTATTATAGCCCCACATCTCCCAGTGAATTTGACTGTTTAGTCAAATTGACTGATAAGGAGGGGGGGGGAAGCAAACAAGAAAGGAAATAAAAGAAATCAGGGGTACTGGAAACTGTTGAAAGTTGCAATTTCGCGGCAGATTTATTGCTGCTCTCCACTGCTCCCATCTTTGATGTTGGCAAAACAGGATTTGAGCCTCCCGAGCTGACTCAGGTTTCTGTGCAGGTACACTCACAGAACTGGAATACTGAGGTTGCTCTCTAAAGAGAGGAGGCACATGTGGGGTTTGTGCCTGTTCAGCCTCGTGGGTGGTTTGGGATCAGTGGTTTGGGATCCCCCAAGGCCAAGCTAATTCCAGGCTCTGTCTGGCCCTGCAGAGCTGAACAAGCAGCACTTGGGACCAAGGGTTGGGTTGGTGGAGGTGGGTCCTGCAGGTGTTTGAGTTTGTGTGTTCTGTGGCTTGTTCTGGGATAATGAATGTCCCTGGATTATGGAAATTACAGGATGGAATTGCCCAGCACAGCAAGTAAGGCTCCCACAGATATTACAGGGGAGGATTTTGGAGCACAAGGTTGTAAAATAACATACAGAGGGAATTCCAGCCCTGTGGCCTCGTGCATTCCCCCCCGGTGCTGCTTGGCTGCTGCTCTCCTGTGGGGCAGGACCACATCAACGTGATGGGCAAGGACTGGGGCGAAATAGGGGGGTTTAGTCAGCCAGGAGATGCACTGCATTGTGAAATGGCTGTGATGGGACCGATCAGTGGAGTTACAGACCAGAGGAACACAGTCCAGGGTGCAAATATGCCATTGCTAAATAGGTCAGGGGTGTGAAACGCAGCCAGTTCTTACTCATGGGAAACAGGGCTCATTTTCACAGCTTGGAGCAGCTTTCGAGTCCCTGTGGAAATCGCTGGGGGCCCATTTTTGTTCTGCACAAAGATCTGCTGCTGCTGTTGTTGTTCCTCTCGTTATTGGCATTATTGGGAGGCCTCGGTGGGCCCCGAAATCTGTTCACAGTTCCATCAGGACAGTGCTTAAGCTGCTTTGAGCTTACGTGTGGATAACCTTTTGACTTCATGAAGTTCTAAATGTTGATTTGTATGACGTTTCCTTTAGCCACAGATGTGGGGTTTTGTTTGGTTGGTTTTTTTTCAATTTTAAGTCTCCTAGCTGAAGTTACATTTAAAAAACCAACCAAACATACATCATTTAGCTAAATGGAGCTGTAGATAAGGTGGTGCCTCGTTGGCAGGAAGGGCAGTTTTCATTACTTTAATTGTGTGATTTGTCAGGATTTTCAGCATTTTATAAATGCTGCAGTGTTATATGACAGAATTAAAAGGATTTAGAATAAAAGGAGTTTAAGAAAAAGACTTTGCAACAGGATTTCAATACTTTTTGTATTTGGGGGGATTTAGGGAGCTGCTTTTCATTTCCATCATCCCCCTGCATTTTGTTAAACACTGTGTGTGCAGCAGGTGTGTGCAACGTCAGCGCATCACACATGCAAATAAACACAATTTTGCAAATGAGAATTAATCCCCCACAACTTGGAGGATTAAATCCCACCACAGAACTGCCTCCATTAGGCAGCACAGAGCCCAACACATGGCACTCTGCAATCCCATGAATGGGGCAGCTATTAACCTGATTTGGTGCCCTCCGAGTCCTCACCATAATGATCCTTTTCCACGGTATTAATATTTACATTCCGAAAGTATTTGGAGGAAAAAATGGATTTTTTTTTTAAACGAAGGCCTTGGTCATTACAGACCTAAATGAGAAGTTTAAGCACCTCTTGTAGAAATTTTGCAGATCTGTGGGGATTAAAACTGGCATTTCCCACCACCTTCCTTCCCCTGCCTTGCCGTTAAACTGAGAACTAGACCATAAAGAAACATAAGAATTCGTGTCTCTAATAAATCTTAAATTAAACCCTAAAAAAAAAAAAAAAAAAGGGAGAGTTAAATACTTCAGGTGAAATCCTGGCTCCACTTAAATGGGTGTGAGAACTCCTGGTACTCAGCATTTCCCCCTGGCCGAGGGAACAGAACAAACGCAGTTCATGTGTTCCCTGTGCTGGAGGGAACAAAGGGGTTGCCAGATTTTAAGAAGACTGCATGTTTCATATATCAATTTACAGGTCAGTACATACAGGACAGGTTCGACTCACAAAAGGCCTTGAAATAATAGGAACAAAAAGGAAAATACATCTGGCTGTTTTAGGCTGATGCAAAGCTATTGTTGATGGTGGAGTTATTGATGGGACCCACTTGACTTTCTAAATACCCAAATGTGTAGGAGGGAAGACTTATCCTCCTACAAATGAGAGGACTGAACAGTGTTTGTTACAAATTAAGTGCATGTACCGGAGTTGTTAATAATTAACAGAGTCTGTTATGTGAAAATGTATATTGTTAATTGTTGTGCCCTTCTGAACAAATGATTTAGTGCTGTGCAGCAGTATTTGAGAATTGAGCTTTTCAGCAGACTATATCACTGGTATTCTTTAGAGATCAAAGGGAGGGGAAAAAAATGAAGTTCCATTGTTCACCACACACATACAGACCTATAGAGAGATAATGAAAAAGGCAGAGGTTGAAAGAAGACAGAGGAAATTCAGTAGTGGTGGTGTTGGTTGTTATTCTGCTATTTGAGTTGGGTAGGAACATGCCCTGGAATTCGGTAAAACGCTGTTCACAGGCAGAAGTGAGATGTTTTGTTTTTTTTCAGCTCAGTTTCAGTTTTATTTCTGTTTGTGCAGCAGTAAAGCAAAGTTCTCAAAACTCTTAAACCCCCGTTTTGAGAAGTGTGGCGTCTTTAACAGTCTGGCCGTGCTGGGTGAAGGTGTGACTGAGCCTGGGGGCACCCAGCGCTGCTTTTCTTTCCAGCCCTGGTGCCAGTGGGCTGGGAGAGGATCCCAGGGCTGGGAAAACTGTCCCAGCAGCTGAGTTAGAGCAAACTGGGGCTGTGGGGCTGCTGCCTGGGGAAACCACTGGCGTTAGAGTTGGGCTTTCCCTGCGAGAGGCCTGAGTCTTGCTGGAGGTTTCTCTCTGAAAGCCTCACATCTCTTGGAGGTGGAACTGGTTTGAATTTAGGCTGGTTTGAATTTAACCTGGTGTTTCCTTGGGCACGGGGCAGGGGCTGGAGGGAGAAGTGGTTTCTCTCGGGGCTGACACTCTTTGCTCCACTTGCACCTCAGCAGAACAAGGAAACGGAGGTGTGAGACCCACACAGAGCTGGTGACACCTCAGCCCGGACAGTCCTTCCTAAACCAATGCCAAGTGAGCAGATATCCCCCCTTAAACTCACAGAATCCTTAACCCCCACGGAAGGAACCCAAACAACTCCCCAGCCCTGGCCAGGTTTTGCTGCTGGTGTTTTTATTCCATCCCATCTCTGCCAGTTCTTCGGCGCCCGTGACCCTGCAGTTTGTGTTTCTGTCACTGCTCTGGGAGTTTTTTGTCGGATATTCAGAGGTTTATGTTGTGTTTTCAATACCCCCTCCCCATAGATTTGGCCCCCACCTGTGCCTGGGAAGGTGACACACACAGCACGTGGTGGTTTGCTCTGTCTCACTGTTGGTTTTCCCTCTTCCCAGGTGCCCAGAAATGTGATAATTTCTCGGAGAAGCGGCCCCTGCTTGGTGTGTGCAAAAGCATTGGATCCTCTGGGTAAGGATATAAAGTCACATGTAGAACTGTAACATCAGCTAAAAGCCCCAGGAAATGACATCTTTAAAGCTCCCTTCCTTTTTGTGGTCATGGGATGACACTGGGATGTGGTTTTAAACTTCCCTTCAGTGTGTCAACGTGGGTTTTCCTAAGATCTGAGCTTTTGGAAAGGAATAAAAAACAAGATATGAAATAAAGAAAGGGGTATTTTAGGTTTATTGTATTCTCAGTGTAACCACAATTCGATGATTAACCTTTCCTGACATGAATCCTGGTCGGAATTACTATTGTGAAGCGTCTAAAGCGATCTTTGTGTCTTAGAAAGTAATTAAAAGATGCTTTCAAGCAGCAGTCACGTATCACATGGACTACAAGCACCAAGTAATTTCATTGTTACAGCCACGCGCTGTTTATTACCAAAAGATGTGTAAAATCTACTTCCTTGAGTTAGAAAAATGAGTTCACAGCCTCTCTCTGGCCAGTACTGTTGAATCTCTCCTCTTCAGAAGAGGCCCTTTAAGATCTTTTATGACTGTTTGATGCCTCAGTTCAGACAATGCACAGGATTTATATCTCTACCTACAGGAAAATATTTGCTTTTCAGGGGTAATCCTCTACACAGCCATTCAAAGGCTGAACAGCTGAAGCAAATCTTCTTACAGTTGTAAGACTAATTCTGGGCCACACCTTTTTCAATTAAGAATTTAATCACTCTGGGTGTGGAGGAAGGCTGTCAAACCTTCACATTTCTCTGCTTTATTTCTCTGTTTAACTACAATATTCTTGTTACCCGATTTCAGTGTTTAAATTAAAAGCCACAGCAGGTTGGAAAAAACCTTCCTTCACACCCTTGTTTTAGAAGCTGAGGTGCCTCATAAAAGGACAAGCTATAAGGATCATTATTTTCACTATTATTGTATTTTTTTAGTTAATAATTGTATTATTGTATTCCTTTAGTTAATGGAAAATAATTCAAAGATTATGGGTGTTTTCTGCTTTTCTACAAAAAAACCCCCAGCCCTCATATATTTTCAGAATGGATGGATAGGTTTGGGTTGGTTCTTATCAGCAGTTAAATATCTGATAAAGGTGGTTTAAAACCAGACTCTCCACTGTGACCAGAAAACCATCCTTAAAAAAAAAAAAAAGGAGATTGGTACAGGCTCCCATTTACTGAAGAACCAGTTTGCTCTTGGTGAGAAACCTTCAACAGAAAGAAAACCCTGAAACACTTCTCTATATTTGCTGGTCTCTCTATTTACTGGAGGTTGTTTTTGGGAGCCCTGTTTGTTACCTGTTATTAATTTCCAGAGGAATTTGCTGACAATAGGTGGGATTTTTTTTGGTCTGTTCTGACTGTACTTATAGACAAGGTGGAACTTCTGCCTCGTGCCTGTGTTTGTGACTGGCTTTTGGTCCACACACTTTAGAATTTTCCAAGTCAGGTTTTGCATCCAGTAAAACCACTACAGTGTCTTACAGGGGGGTTGGACTGGAGGGTCTTTAAAGCTCCCCCTCCAACCCCAGCCAGCCCCTGATTGACTCTGTACTCTTCTCCAAACAATAGTTTTCACAGCCCCCAGAAAGGATGCAGTCCTGACACAGAAATGGGAACCAGACTGTGTTTCTTGGCTGATCCAGCCGGGCTGGTTTGGAGGCTGGTCCAGTCAACTCCGGTCTTAGATTACAAGATTTGCAAATCGGAGGAAAACCAAAAAAGAAGGAACATCTGCACGAGTTTTGGTTGTGGGGAAGTTTGTGCAGACACACCTGCTGGTTCCTGGTGATAAAGCAAACATCTTTTCACACACACACACAATGAGCTGGTGGGCTCTGGTGCATATTAATGAATTTTCTAGGTGCTGAAACATTAAGATATTCCTGTTTCCCTCATATGAGTTGTTGAAGCCACAGTGTGGAACACACTGGATCTGTAAAAACACCTTCAGACACACCAGAGCTGTCCCAAGTACATTAAATGTGCTTTTTGTTGTGCTCAAATGTAAATGCACCAGTGCCTTTAATTTCAGTAAACGCTTCATTTCAGCTAAGGGAGAAGTTTAAAGGGAAGCTGAGCAGGATAATTTTGATTTATTTTAGATTATCAAGAAATAAGTGATGGTTTGAGTGGCTGCAGATCTGCCCTCCAGTAGATGATACAGGTAACAAGACAGCTAAAAAAATGTAGAAGTGCCCATGGCAGGAGGGAAATAAAAGTGTGTGGAGGAGCAGGGAAAAGAGAGCTGAGTAGCTGCAGTGTCTTATGTAGGAAACCACCTCTCCTGAGCACAGAACATTTGAAATACTTTAAACCTGATGACTCAAGTGTTTACCCCATCATGCTTAATTATGTGTTACCAAACTCTGTCTCTGCTGTAAAGGTTTTTTTTTTTTTTTTCCCCCCCCTTATGTTTTTCTTTTGGTTTTCCCCATGAGCTGAGCAGTTTATCACAGAGAGGGGACAGAATTCCTGGAAGGAAATGCAAACCAGGCCCACGAGGGAAAGGGGGATAGCAGAAATAATCCAAGTAGCAAATAATACTCCTTTTCTTTTTAATTGCACAGATGATTTCAGTCACCTGGTTTCCAAACAGCTGCTCACAGAACTGCAAAGTGCAGCTGAGTGAGTTGTAGGGTGAGGGTGGAAGGGAGCCCAGAGGATGGAAGCTCTCAGGTTAACTTGAGCCCTGAGCTGTGCCCTCACTCCTCCCTGTAATGTTTTGTTCTGTTGCCCACCCAGAGCAAAACAAAAGGAGGAGAAAGTCCTACAAGTGCTTTGTCCCGACCCCTGCGTTCCTGATGGGAGTATTTCATCTTCTCTTAGTGAATTGCTCAGCAGGAGATGGGAAAAAATATCCTGAAGATCTCCTTGAAGTGGTCATGGAATCACAGAACCCCAGACTGGTTTGGCTTGGAAGGGACCTTAAAGGTCTTGTAATTCCAAGCCCCTGCCATGGGTAGGGACACCTTCCATAGCCCAGGATGCTCCAAACCCTGTCCAACCTGGCCTTGGACACTTCCAGGGGTGCAGGGGCAGCCACAGCTGCTCTGGGCAACCTGTGCCAGGGCCTTGATCAGGTGAGGATGCAGGTGTAGCTGATTGAGCAACGAGTGGCAGAAGATTAAAAAGTCAGAGTTTGGGGCCAGCAGGCCTTGTGGAGCTCAGTCAGGAGTCCACACTGCAGCCTCTTGGCTTTCCAGCAGATATTTTTAGAAAGAAGCATTAATTTAATGGTGTCAAGTGGTGGAAAATTTTGGATGGCTTGAAGAATTGGATGGAGGTCACTTAAGGTCATGAGAAGCAAGAGGTAATCTTTTTTAATCATGGGAGGAGAGAGGAAATTAGGGTAAATTAAAGAAGGAGGAGTAGCTGGAGCAAACAAAATGTATAACTTTGGCTAGCCAGCATTTTTTTTTTCCCCTGCTGATCTGTTTACAAGGCAAATCAATTGGCAGCAGATTTTCAGGAAGCGTGTTTTATTCACATGGCTACTGCAGATTAAATCCTGCTAACCTTAACCCAACTGCAGCTCAGGAATGTGCTCGTGGGAGTGCCCAGGTTTAGGTAGAAAGCAGCTTCATGTGGTTAAGGATAGAAAAGCATTAATATTGTCTCACATTAATATGTTAAAAATTGCTGTTCTGTGTCACTGGGCAGTGCTGAATCCAGTGTCCAGCTTGAAGCGTCTGGTGGCTTTTAGTGTTGAAAATGAGCTGGCTGTGGGAGGGTTTGTCAAAGAGCAGAGCTGTGTGGAAGGATCACCCGAGAGAAGGGAGTGCATGAGTGGAGTCCTTGCTCACAGCTCTCACCCTGCTCAGGGTGACTCTCCCCGGCACATTTTTCCTGGAATGCCTTTGCCTGGACCGTGGTGATGCCAGGGGGGCTCACCTGGCAGTGCCAGGAGGCTCAGTCAGGCCACGAGGAGGGCAAAGGGTGTATCCACTCCAGATCTGCCACACACAGGAGTGGGGTGGCCACGTGGCTGTGATTTTCCGTTGTGTCGGACACCACGAAACGGGTTTCGTGAAGTTCACTGAATATTTGTGGTCTTTAATTGAAGACTCCGCAAAACTCAGCCGGATTTTTCTCCCCAGCCTTACTTTTTGAGGGCTCTCAAACCTGGGTGAGTTGAAATTTATTCTAGAGAGCAAACTTGGTTGGGTTTGGTCTAAAAAAAACTACAGTAGGACCTTTTAAAACTGGGCAAAGCTCCCTCAGCTCTGTCACCTTTGGGGGATTGAGTCCCAAAGGCTCTCGTGCTGCTGGAAAACCGTAAGGAATCCTGAACTGCAGAGAGTGGTCGTGTCAGCTGCCTTGCAAAGATTTCCTTCCCTTCCAGAAAGTGAAAAACATTATCCATGTAGGAAAACTCAGCTCTTAAGCAGGTTGTGTGGTAGCTTTTAAGATCCTGAGAGGTGCAACCCCTGAGTAAAGTAGTTTAATTTGCTTGTAGTGATGCTGGATGGGATTGCTGTGTGCTGAAGAGGGCATGTTCTTCATCTTAAAAAGAGCTCTTCAGATCCCAGGTTTTTTTTTTTTTTCTTGGAAGTTGTTTCTGTAATTATAATGAACTTCAGCTGCTTTTGTGATGTTGTAGTGGTGTTTACTGGTAATTCTGTGAGTTTTCTCACAGTTCCAAGTGCCAGGAGATGCAGCTTGGAAGGAATAAGGTGGTGTTTCCAAGTGTAAATACCCGGGGTAGGAAAGCTCTGGTGTTCCTCTGCTACACCAAACGTTTGCCTGAGTGAACTAGAATAAGAAATAACCTTTGAACTATAATAAACTGCTAATCTTGGATCAGAACTGGAAGAAAATGAGTATTTGGGGTCAAGCTTTGACCAGTTGGTGAGAACTATGGGTGGTTTTGACCTTCTCAAGCTTTGATTTATTGAGCTGTAAAAAGATAACCCCTTTCCAAGCGATCCTTGGGACGGTGAGGAGATGTCTGAGCTGAGGCACAGTTTCATTTCCCTGCTGTTCCAGCCCCCCGTGTGTGTGATGATCCAAGAGGGGACGGAGAGGAGGGGAAATGCACGTCCAGATCCAACCAGCTGGAGCTCAAACCTTCCCCCAGTAACTCGTCAGAGAGCAGCACCGCAGGGAAAAGATAATGCACAGCACCATTCCAGGGGCTGCTGCTCCCGGGGCCACTTGGAACTCCCCTCGAAATTCTTAAGCGCTGTAAACGCTATAAAGCTAATTAGAAGAGGAACAAACTCCACGAAGATCAACGTGTTTCCAATCAGCTCCTCGGGGAGGGTACAGTAGGAACCAGCGAAGGAGAGAGGAAATGTCTTCCTGGCAGGGCTGTAGACACGGAGCTGCGGCTGAACTTTTTACCCTAATTACGGCCCCGCTGATGCCTGCGGGGCTGGAATCAAAGCGGCCCTTCAGGCCCTGCAGAGCCTCTGATGTGGCGGCCCCTTGTTTGTTGTGTGTGCTGAGGCTTTGCTGGAGGGAAAAACGGAATATTGTGACAGGATTTCTCCAAATTTCTCAGTTGCCACCCACCTCACTCGTTGCCTACAAAAATAGAGTAATTGTTCGCATCTGGGTGTTTTTTTGTGCGCCTTGGAAAGGGCTGTTATAAATCAACGTGACAGAGCCGGGGAACAGTCAGGGATTAGATTTGCTTGTGTGTTTTAGGGTTGTTTCTGTGTAATGTATCGCAGCAAGGATTTAAAGTACTTTGCGAACCGGCAATTTCAGGACGATTTAAGTTTTGGGTTTTTTTTTTTTTCCTGAGGACACCAACACCATCAGAGACCAATCGATCCATAGATGATGCTGCTTAATCTGTTTTGTTTTTTTTTTCCTAAATTAGGGCTGTCACTTCTTGCTGGTGGTTGGAGCAGATGATTGCAAACTGCTTCAGCTTCCACCCCTTGTATCTGAATTGTTCCACAACTGCTGCCACTTGAGTAACTCGCTACAACTTGACCGTATTTGAACTTTGCACCTCTTACTAAATGCTATTTTCTCTCTTACCTTGGGCTCTCTGAACCCTTTTTGTCCTTATTTCCTTCAGAAATATTTTATAGACAGAGAAAAGGTGTGGGGAGTTTGCTGAGCTCAGCCATTCACACGTGGAGCAGGTCCTTTTAAACCTTAAAGCAGAGAAAAAACCAATTAAAACATAATAAATGGAATCCATTAAAATTGGGTATCTTTATGCTTTTTCTTTAGGTCTGTGGCTTTTTTTAGAATTCTAAATTTAAATGCAGAACTCAGTACATGTTTCTTCAGTAATTCAGAATAGAAATTTAGAAGGCTCCTACTTCATGAAAAAGCTGTAAGGCATATGCTTAAAAATTATCTTCCTTGATCCCTTCTTTCTTTAAATTCTGACCAGGTAATACATTCAGAATGTCACCTGAGGAGGCCCCTTATGCATTTTTGGGTGGTTGCTCACAAACTTGATTTTAAAATGAATTGTGACTTAAATTATTAATGGGATATCTGTGCTGTGTAACGATCACATTTTACAGAGGAGGCATTAACAAAGCAACACTGGATGTTTTAATCAGTTTGGCCTGCACAGTTTGAATGGCTGTATCTCACACTGCAGCATCACTCTGTTGGGTGACTGCGAATGCAGTAGTTCTGTGTGCCTTTCCTTGGCAATTGTGATTCCTCCTGGGAATATCAGCCCCATTTAGCTATCAAATTACTCCAAATTTAATGAAGAGTTCTCCAGTAGAGGATGTGGCTTCAGTGAGAGAAAGGCTGCAGCATAAACTCGTGCTGTCTTTGGTGTGAAGCGATTTGTGGATGGTTTCAGCTTCAAGGGCAGTTGAAGGAAAAGCAGGATATTCCTTTTGCTGCCTAGGGGGCTCCGTGTTCAGAGGAATTGTATTCAGGTACCGTTTCATAATTCCAGAGCTTTCAGTGAGTTCATTTACGGTGAGAACTCTGTCCAACGTGCTCTGTGTGGAGTCATGAAGCAAAGCAAGGCAGAAGAACATGTAATTAATGGGCACTCGGGGAAAATGGGACCTGCCTGGTGCGACCAGAACCTCAAAGCTTTGTTGTTCACGGCACTTTTGTGCTTTGCCCATCAGCTCTGAGCTCATTTCTGCTCAGCTTCGGTTCATACTCACCCTAAAACCCTCTAATTATTTCTTGGAAACGGGATTGGTTTCAAGCTATCCCAGAATTGTAACCTGAGCCATATACTAGCATCGAAACAATTAGGGTTTAGCAGAGTCCTCAGCAGCTGACAGATGCCTTCTCATGATCCCTGCCGTGCAACCTGAGGCAGAGGCCGCTTAATTCGGAGGTGATGAAGTGTTGCACAACCCCAGGAGTTCCCTGGGCCGTTAAGGACACCGAGGGCAAACATATTTTAGATGGAACAGGTTGGGACAAGGGTTTAGTGCTTAGTGCTGAACCCCCGGAGCGGTTGATGCGGGGCTTGGGACGGCGCTGTGGAGCCGCCGGCTTAGCGTGGCCTTTGTTGGTGGTGATGGCATGGGAGGGGAGAAGATGCCAACAGGCCTGTCAGCCCTGTGAATCACAGGGGGAAGCACAGGCAGGGAAAAGCAAAGCTGAAACCCAGCGAAATTTGTTACAAGAACCAACAGGATGGAATATTTGGTCCCTCGGAGTGCTTTTCCACCTTGACAGTGGCAGGTAAAGCCCTTTTCAGTGCTGATTGTTGAAGTGTTCACCCACAGAGAGGCTGGGACCTTTTAGTGTGCATGGGCTGCAGAGGAACACGCCTCGAATACATACAGTTAATTGGCTGTGTGCTTTATTAATCAGCTGCCATCTGTAATACCTGTCCTGTCTCCCGGTCAGAAAATGCTGCTCGTTAAAAAGGCTCAAAATAAAGCAAAAAAGCTTTGGTGTTGATCTGCAGTGTTACAAGCACTGGCAGTTTATAAAATCTGGGTCTGGCTGTGGCTCCACAGGGTTCTCTGCTTGGGTTCTACATGTGCTTGGTGGAGTTTGGCTGGAGCTGAGCTGTTTCACCATCAGTTTGCCCTCAGAATTCCGATCTTTTCCTGTTAAGCTGTGACATCTGGCTGTTGAGATGCAGAGATTGCTGCGTTGTTGATTTGGGTCCATCTTGGATGGTCTTGGAGGTCTTTGTGGCTGTTACTGCCGTACAAATTACTTCATTCATTGCATTTATTCCAGTGGTGAATTCTGCTGCATTTGACACTAAAGAAGGGCAAGGCAACTCTTTAAATTTACTGAATGTTGTGTTTTTGGGGGGAAACATCTGCCAGATTGTAGTTTAATCATGGAAATCATGCAGCTGGTCATAGAAATGCTGCCCTTTGATAGAGGTATGGTAAATGCAGTTGTCAGTCTTGTCCTTGAAGGTTTACAGAAATTTCTCTGATGTTGTGTACGTTTGTGGAACAATCAAGGACAGCCAGTGCGGCTTTGTAAGTTGGGTATAAAAGCACTGTTTGGTTTCACACAAGCAAAATCTACTCCAGAATATACCAGAAGAGATGACTGTGATCTGCAAGTGGGGCTCCAGCTGTACTTCCCCTCGGTGATGGCCACGGTCAAGTAAACCTTGTAGGGGAACAAATCTCCGGAGACGCCGCTAATCTGCCCGTATTAACTCACTGGAAATGTGATGGGACAGCTCTGCTTTGGAACATGTGGTATGTCTCAGTGAAGTGGAAAGTGTGTCACACTCTGGTCTCCCTGCAAAGGCCGCAGCTGAGAAGGCAGCTTGTGCCGTGTGTTGCTCTCCAGCGACGGGAACGCCACGTGCCCCTGGAGCCGTGGGATGCAGCGGGACCCGCGGGTGGGGAGGGGCTGCTGGGGGCTGTGAGCAGCTCCATGGAGCTGGGAATTCAATAAAAAACCCCCCAAAAAAACCCCTCAGAGTGTCTTCTGATGATGAAGGTGAAGAATGTTACGAGCAGAGAACACAAGTGCTGGGAATGCCAGAGTGGGAAGAGCTGCCAGAACAAGAGTGCTTTGGAGGTTTCTGAGTGTTTTAATATCTTTAAGGATTTCCCTTTTACTGTCTCTTTGAAGTGCTGGTACTGTCCTTGTGGTATCTGTTGCAGTAACACCAATATGTGCACAAATCTGTTGTTGTTGTGTGCCCATGAGATGATGGAAATGGTGAAGTGAAGGATGAAGTGGAACTTTTTTTACTGGGCTGACAGAGTTGATCAACAGATTTGAGGGAGATGCAACGGTGAAGTTTGTGTCTCTTGGTATTTAGCACAAATATTTTAGTGCTGTATCAAATAATTCCCTGCCTTGTATTTAAAGGATTAGATTTTGGTAACATGTGTCTAAGGTTGGTGCAGGTTTTTCTTATTTAGGCATAAGTGTTTCCATGCTTTTCACAATTTGTGGTGCACTCAAAACGTCTCCGCTGCTTTGCATTTCTCTGGTGCACACACATTTTGGGGGAAGTGGCACTTTCTCAGAAGTCTCCTGGTTTGGAATGAATCTGTTGAGTACCATGAATTAGAAAATGATTTTCAGAGTAAGTAATTCAAGCTTTTGTTGTGCAAGGGTGGGATGCAGAGAGCCCATTAGATGATGAAAGTCCAGGTGAAAGCTTCTTCTGCAGTGGTGTTTAAGGAATGAATAGCTGAATTTATTATCTCTTAAGTTTTCATTCTGGTGGGCATCCTTCAGAAAGAAGTTGAGAATTGCAGTACTGATGAGGGCTCAGAGGAGGACTTTTAGTCCGTGCTAGGGCTGAAAACAAACCCTACAACTTCAGGCTGAAAAGTCCTTTTCACTTCATTAGTTATTGCCTGGATTGCTCTGGGTTATTAGTGGCTTACACAAAAGATAATTGAATGATAAGCAATGAACTTTTCTGTGTTGTTGACAGAGACACAGAGGCCAAAAAAGCAGAATATGTACAAATTCTGTCTTGCACCAAGAAGTGATTTCATAAAAATAAAATGATCTAAATGTTGGAACAACTCACCATAAAAATAGAGGGCCCATTGTTGGTCAAAGTCTTTTAAGACAAGATTGGGTTGCTTGTTTAAGAATAATTTCTTTGAGCTTCTGGGACATTCTGTGCACGACCTGGAAAGAGAAGATGGTCCTTCTAGTCTTGAAATCTGTTAATCTGAGCAAACCTTCTTCGGGGCCCTTGAGGAGAACAGCATTGCCTTTGTGGTCTCAACATATTAATAATATTACTCCAAAGATCACAATCATATCGTGCTTCAGCCTTCCAGTGGAAAGGTTCAGGCGGGATTTTTCCCAATACACAACTAATTAATCTTCCCTCTGGATTTGTTTTGCTTCTCTTCCCTTTCAGAGTGCTGACCTGTCCATGCTACATGTCCCAGGCCAGCCTGGACGGGGTCAGAGCACCCTGGTCTGTGGAAGGTGTCACTGGGGAGGAACTGGATGAGCTTTAAAGCTCTTCCAGCCCAAACCCTTCTGGAATTCTGTGATTCCATGACACTGCTTGGTTATTGGCACTTGAACTCCATTGCTGGTTTTCACCCAGTGTGGTTGAAAAAAGCTTTGGTGGGAGGGTCTTACAGTGATCAGCCAAAGGAAAGGTGTGGCATCATAATAATTATTATTATCATTTGAGTGGCAGGATCATCACCCATAATTTGAGGAAATGGAACTGTTCAGCACAGGCTGGTGTGGAAATAGTGATCTGATGAATTCTGCTGATAGAATTTTATCTATGTCGACTTCTGTGATTCCTGGTTTGAAATCGGGGTCTGTGTGCCCTTCCATTTGCTGTAGGTAACAAATTACTTAATGAAAGAAGTTTGTACATAGACCTTGCAGTGTTTTTTTTGTGTTTTGGAGCAGCAATGAATTTAATGTAAAGGAATTGGACTGTTTCACTGTTTTAAAAGTGGTTTTGAAGAGCCTTTGAAGCGCTGGAAGTAATAAATAGCACCCTCTAGTCCTTAGCCCGGGTATGTGCCTAGAAAAATGTATATTTTGGGCAGAATTGAAGTAGGCAAAACATCAAAACTCATTTTTTTCCCTGTTATTTCTGTGACAGTTGTGTTTCTGTGCATTTACTGGATGTTACCCACTGCTGTATGAACCAGTTCATTACCTGGAGGCACAAGCAGTTCTGGGGCAGCTCCGAGAGTGTCGTGGCAGGAATTGTGTCAGACTCGGTAAAATAAAGCAGATATGGGCAAGGGGAAACACCCTCTTCGACCAATGCTCAGGAGATGTTTGCACAGCTGGCAGCTCGTGCTGCCTCCTGTTCCTTGACCCAGGAGTAGCCAACATTTTAATGTGTTCCTGGAGGGGGAAGAAGGTGTTGTGGAACGGAGCTGCCACATCAAAGCCTCTGCTCGGCCTGGAAAATGGTCTCCACCACTGCCTTCCCCGGCCCTATCGGAGCACTCAGCGCTTTCTCCCACTCAGCCTTTTTATTAAGAAATGGCCTGGAGAGTTTTATTTATATTGAAATGATAAAAGTGAGACAAAGAAGTTGTAAAGATCTATGTGGCTCAAACACGAGGCCATCGGAGATGTGATGTGAGTTCTGGGTGACGTGTCTCTATCAAACCAAGCCGTGGGGGGAAGGAATTCCTCCCTGTAGGACAGTGTTACTCTCTGGAGTAGTTTTTAAGTGGAATGTTGTCCAAAATCTCCTGGCTTGTATTTTGCTGCTGTTCCAAAGTCTTCCCCGTGGCAAAGGAAACCACGTGTTTGATAAGTGGTTGCCCAATAAAGGTTCGTGCCCATCGTGGAGATCCTAATTGAGTTTTCAGCAGACCTTCCCTTTGCAGAAAGCTCGTATTGACCCCTTTGTTCTCCAGCATTTCTCCTTGGAGTGCTGGAATTAGGAGTCCAGCCTTGGGTCAGGGGTTGGACTTGATGGTCTTGGATTCTGTGAGTTTTCCTTCAGTGTGCTCAGCAATAAAAGAAGGCTGAAATAATTAAAAACCAATCTTTAAAATACCCCTATTTCCATTCAAATCTCTCTTTTTTTTTTTTTTATTTTTTTACATTCCTTTCAGCACCAGCCCACCCTACTGCTGTGTGGATCTGTATTCCCTGAGAACAGGAGAGATGGTCAAGTCCATCCAGTTCAAAACTCCCATTTACGACCTCCACTGCAACAAGAGGTAAGGAGGGTTGCTCTGCATTGCTTCTGTGTTAGGGCCTGGAAAATTTCAATAATAAGTACAATTATTTTACCCTTCCTGTAAGCACACCTTTGGTTCTGCATTTCTCAGGGAATATTTCAGCTGGGATCTCACATCGCGCTTCCCCAGTGGCTTTTCTTTAAGAAGCTCAGACCATTTTGCATCTGAAATCATTTAAGCTCCTTTCAGGGTGAGCAGGAATCGTTGAAATCCTTGATCATCCACCTACAGCTGGAGAAATGGGATCATGGAGAGTTTAAACAGCACTAAGAAGTTTATGTCCCTCTCCTGTGTGCTCTGTTGTTCTGTCGGACTTTGCCTTCCTGCACAAACCATTCCTGGTGTGCAGCCTGTGGTTTGCAGGGAATGGTGTTCCAGTGAGTCAAAGAATAAAGCTGCATCTCTCAGCTGGGAGAGAGAGAGCAAACAGCTCTGCAGGCCGAGGATCCCAGAGTCCAAACAGCCTCTCCTGTGTCCGCGGGATCAGGAGTTCAGTTTTTGCTGAGTTAATTTTAAACTTCCATCTCTGCCAGACACACAAAACTGAGCTTATTGTGGTTTTTAAGGCAGAGGAGGAGTCCCAGGATCCCTGGGTGAGGATCTGGCTGATGGTCCTTCACCAAGGCAGGTGGATAATACAAATAAGTAAGACATGGTTTGTTCCAGCCTGTCGTACAGGAGTTTAAAAACTTGGTTTGGGGAAGTTCTCAGTGTGGGAGAAGGTGAATCCTGGTTATAAAGCTTCCACATTTGCATCTTTGGCCTCTACTTTTTTAGGCAGCAAAGTGTTTTCTGCGTAGTTACATGTGGATTTTGCTCTTTAGTTCAGGTGATGAGCAGGTATTTTACAATAAAAGTGTGTCATGTACAAGCAGATGCATAAACAATACACCTTTAATTTTGCTTATTGACACAAATTCTGCTTCTCTCAACTGTACTTGTGTGCTGATGTTGTTGGTATTAAACCCTGCCCTGCTCTTAGTAAATGAAATGGTTTAATAAATTCGCAGTGAGATGGGCAATGGGATTATTTCAAATGTAGCTCCCGTTCTGCCCGTCGTTGATTTGATTGTTATTTGAGTCACTGAAAGTAATTCAGGGTTTTTTTGCAATCCCATTCTTTGTTTTTAATGGAGCTTTTACTGCAGGAGGCAGATCATAAATGTGCTGTGTTGCTGTGTATCAGATCTGTTGTACTTCCTGAAGGGAAGGTTGTGTGGTCGGGAGGGGAGAGAGCCCTCCATAACTGCCAGGGGTGGGTAACGCGGCTCTTCATCACTGCAAACTTTCTGTCGATGCTTTTGAAATAATTACACTGAGCTATCGAATCTTTAGGCCAATGCATTCAGTGTGTCTGAGGCACGTGTTCCACCTCTGTGTTTCCAGGATCCTGGTGGTGGTCCTGCAGGAGAAAATCGCTGCCTTTGACAGCTGCACCTTCACCAAAAAGTTCTTCGTCACCAGTACGTACAACGTCGGGGTCAGTCCTGCTGCTGCAGAGTGGAGTGGGAGAAAACTGCTCATTCTGTGCTTTGTTTTATTTCTCAATCCTCAAGGCAGGTCTCTGGGTCTTCCTTGGGAAGTTTCAGGAAATCTGCTGCTTCAGAAACCCCCAAAACGTTTGAGCTCCTTTCTGTATTTATTATTGCTGTGACGAACTTCTTGCTGTTGTAAATTATTAATTATCGATTTAGCGCGTTGACATGCAGAAGTAGCTGAGAAATTCTTTTGTTCATTTTGTGTAAAAGCCTCAGGACTGGGATTTCAGATTATCCACATAAGCAGCAATTAAAACCACATCAACAGTGATCTGCCCATGGGTCATTAGCCCCAGATACATTGTTTTATTTTTCTTTTTTCAAATGTGTCTTACTTTACCAGGCCCCAAAGCTCCAGCAGCTCATGATTTATTTGGAAAGGTCTGAGTTTTATTATTCCAAAGGAGAGCCTGAATTTTTCTGGACGTATTTTTCAGTCGCAATCGGAAACGTTATAAATGATCTCTTTGTGTTATCTGTGTATTTATAGGAAAATCTCACTGGGAGAGGCTGTTTCTTGGGATAGTTTGAAGGCAAGCAGCTTTCTGCAGTAATATTAAAGTTGCCAATAGGTGTCAGGTTCTTCCTATCCATGGATGGAAGATCCTGGAAATCTGCTGGGGTTCAGTGGCAGGAGCCAAGTGGGAAAAGACTTATTTGTGTCCATCTATTCCTTACTCCTCTTGGAATGAGAATTAGGGCACCAGCCTTGCTTTATTTTGGATCAAAAGTAAAAAAAACCCTCAGTTAAATGTGTATTTTGAGAATTTTGGTGCTTTTTTCATTCCAGTTACTTTGTTGAGTTGTTTGTTTGGTTGTTTTAAGATGCTGCGGTTGTTTTTAAACACCCATTCACTCACCTGTATTTTGAGGAACAGGGTAATCCTATTCCTTACCCTGCCTTTGATTTGCTGTGCATTTTTATGGAACTTAAAGAGGGTGAAGTAAAACCTTGGGAGATAATTAGCAAATGAGTTGAAAACTCCCAGACTCCTGAGCTGCCACTAATCACAGTGCATTTCTCAAGCTGTGCTGCATTTTCAGTGTGAGGAACTCAGATTTTCTCAGACCCTGTTGCAGTTCTGGGGTCCCAAGTTTGATTGACACCCTCATTTTGGGGGTGTTTTGGAGCCTCCCAGCCCCTCCCAGCTGGCCAGTGGCCTGTCCCCAGTGAGTGGGCAAAGCCAGGTGCTTTTTCCCTGGATAAACTGGGTTTCTGGGACCTGTGCTGAGGGTTTTGCAGCTCCGTGGGTTCCCAGGGTGGGTGTTGTGCCCCGACACGCAGGGGCTGCAGCAGAGCTTTTGTCTGAGCTTTCACATTTCATGTGCTGAAATCTCCTCCACCTGAGAGTGGATCTTTAAAGGCTTAAGTTACTGTGCTGGGCTTGGGATTGGATGTAAATGAGCTGCAGGGATTTTTGGGAAGCAGCCAACTGGCCACAACTGGGCTCTCTCTTGCTGCCTTTTTTTTTTAAATTTATTACAAGACAGTGCCAGTTTAAATTGGAAAAGTAGAAATCCCTGAATAGGAAGCTCAGAAAAAGGCCTTTTCAACTCTTTGTCCCTGTTCTTGGAGCATCCCTGCTCCTTAGGACAGCCTGTGTCCCACCTGGACTCACCCTGGTCACCTCAGCTGGACCGTGGCTGTGACAGTGTCACCGCCTGCCCAGGGAATTTCAGTCCCTCAGAAATGCTAATGCAGCTGCCTTGCACGTGAGGAGTGTTTGTCTCTCTGTTTTTGGTTGGTGTTTGTTTTTTTTTTTTTGTGGTTGAATGTGTAGCTTAATATATTGTTACAATAAATACACCATAAAATATTCAGGATGTAAGAACACGGGCAAGTTCGTGCTGCTGTTGGAATGTTTAGCTCCTGCATTTCCTGGTTTTTCTGGAGCAAATTTGACATAGTACTAACCTTTCCTTTCCCCTTCATGGGATTAGATGGCAGTGAGCTGATTTGACTGGGCTGGCAGGGAGCCAGCAGGTTTTATTTGTGCCTTTTGTAACAAAACCTCAGGGTACAGGTGCTGCTCCAGCCTGGGCCAGGGGATTTGAGGCAGGTGCTTCAGCGTGGAGGGAAAACATACTGGAGCCATTGTGGAAAAATTACCAGGATATCCCATAATCTACCCTGGGGGGGGTTGTGATTTTTTTAAATGCCTGCTCGGGGAAGGCAGAGCATCATCAGTCTGCAGAGAGCCTGTGGCAGGAACTTCCATCCATCCCTGTGCTCCCTGTGCTTGGAGCCAACTCCTTTTCCCTGGGAAAGGCCTTGCCCCAAGGGGGGGATGAAGCCCAGCAGTACCTTCACATCCTGCCCTGTTTTAAGTGCTCACGTGGCCAAACCAAAAAAGAGACACGTTTGACGCTTATGATAAGAAAGTGTTTCCTTTCCTAGTTGTGAGTGTCGAGGTGTGGATTTAAAATAGATTTTTATAGTAATGAAGGGTTTTATTGTGGTTCGTTTCAGAGCCTTTTCTGAGCTCTGCACATCATCAGAAACCAAAGTGATGTACAGGCTTTCTCCCCCCTACTTTGCTCTAAACAATAGCTGCAGAAAAGCTGAATTTCATTGATTTCTATTACATCAGTGCTCCCTCAACCCATCTCCAAAACTGCTTACTGAGTGAGCACTGATGGTTATGAATATGGCCTGATGGATACTTTCTTCTCCGTGAAGAATATCCTTCCCACCCCCTGGGCCCTGGGTAAAGATCATCCCAGATAACATCATGCATGTGGCATCATCTCTGGGGCTGATAACGAGAGCCTGCTCAGGTTCTCTGGCCCTTCCACTCCTCATATTGATATATTCTCCATCCATCATTCCCCAGGGATGGAGACAGTTATTGCAGCCATTAGCTGGCACCACATTTCTATTGATGCTGCACAGCTTAGAGCCCTGAGAGGTAATTTTCCAGATTTTAGTCCGAGTGTTTCTCTGTACAGAAGGTCTCCAAAGGCTCACCCACCCACAGAGCAACAGTTATTTGGTGGATGTTGGATGTGCCCCCTCCTGCACCTCTCAAAGTAAAGGCAAAACCCCACACCAAAGGGTGTTGGATGCTCTAATTTGGCCTTGGTGTTGCTGTTTGCACTGACATTCACCCAGGAGGAGTGACTGGGTGGCTTCAGTTTGTCTACAAATCATCTTTTTGGGCATTTCTGTGAGAATTCCTTTCCCTGGGACGCCGAGTGTTGGAGCTCTTTACTTTTGAAGTGAAAAACACTGGGTGTCTTACGAGAAGGTTTAATGGCTGAAGAGTCACATTCTTGAAGGAGTTCTGAGTGTACATCTCCCTCCTCAGCTGTGCCATTTATCCTGCTTGTCCCACACAGAATACTTGGGATAATCATTGCCAGGATTCCTGTGTCCGGGGGGGAGATCGAAAGTCCTTCAGGCAGGTGGGGAACAGCTCCTGAGTCACGGTATTTTCTTGATCAGTGAAGAGGAGCCAAGTATGTCCCTGTGAATTTAAGCACTTTTTATCTTTATCCACTCTCATATATATGAACACATAACCCTCCATGTCATTTTTATGTCCTTTCCCTCGGAAATGTTGGTTTGATCTTGCTTTTTACTTTTTAACAGCATTATTTATAAGAGGGTTTCTTCCTGGCTGTGGGAACCGGTGCCTCACTGTTCCAGGGTGATGTTGGAATACTTTCTGAAGAGGTTTTTTAGGGCAGATTTAGGGAAACAAATGTCTTGGTTGCTCACAGGAGGTTTTGCTACGTTGCAGGAAAATAGAAATACAGCACAAAAACTGCATCAAGTCCCCGAGATGTGAATCTGTCACATCTCCTGGCTTTGGCAGTTGTAAAAATTACATGTAGAACAGGAAGTGCTGTTTGTTTCTATGCAAGTTATTTTTATCTAAAGCACCCAAATCCTTAATGTTCAAGGCCAAACAAAGCCATCTCACTCACACTGTCCTGCCCAGAAACAGCAGCCTCCGTGCTAAGGAGCACTGTCCAAGTCCCTGAACAAAAAAAAAGTGAACCTGAGATTAAACATTGTCCTGAAATCAGACACATTTGTGCTAAATTAAACAGCCAGGCCTAATGAACATTAAAGGACAGAGGTATTTTTGGTGGAAGCTCTGGGGTTGGTCTTGGACCTTTGGAGTAACAGTGAAATCATAGAATATCCTGAGCTGGAAGGGACACAGTGGGATCATCAAAGTCCACGTGCTTAAAACTGCCCTGATAGAGAGCACAGGGGAGGAGTAAAAATATCTCTGTGGTGAAAATAATAATAGTAGTAATAATAGTGCTAATAATAATAATTTTTAAAAAAATCCGTGGTACTTCCAGAATCTTGTGTGAGGGATTTCTGCTCTTCTGCTCCAGGATAGCACAAAATCATGGAATGGGTTGGGTTGGAAGGGACCTTAAAGCTCATCTCGTTCTCCAACTTGTTTTGTGGGTGATGCTTGAACAGGAGGAAGTACAAGAACAATAGAAGAGTTTTGGAAAGTGTGTGACATCGTGAGAGTAATAACATTTACACAGGGCCTTTCATCTAGGAGGAACCCAGAGGAATTTATAAACAATATTACTTTATACAGTTTATAAACAAACAAAAAAAATTGGTTTGCTAAAAAACAAAAAAAACCCAACCCAACAAAAAACTATTAGATAAAACAACTTTTATGATTTGTTTTCCTTGGAATAAACAATGCTTTTGCTACAACAGTATCAGTGTAGCGGTTATTTATTGTGTATTCCCTCTCTGTGCTCTCTGCCTGATGGATCTGCTTTCTGGAGGGCAGGACTCGAGGATGTAGTTTTGTAATTCCATTCCTGTGGAGTGCTGTGTGTTTTGTAAGGCCTGGGCAAGAGCTGCACATTGATTATTAGAGAAGCAGCACAGCTTCAGTGGGTTCTTGGAGCTGTTTATTTAAAAAAACCCACTGTCACTGCTTCACTGATTTTTAGTGATATCCAGCAAGTCCCTTGGATGATGAAAGGCAAATAATTTCGGTTTAAATGAGTTACTCCTTCTGGAGTCTGCCTTCCCCAGCATTCCTGGTGTTTGCTGACTGTGTCCCATCCCAGTGTCGTGGTCATCACACCTGAGAGATGCCATCTGGTTTATTGTTGGCTTATGGATATGAGTTTCCAAAGGGTGGTAGGGATTTTCATAATTAGAACAAGAGTAATAATAATGTGAAATAAATGTACCTTCTCTTTGCTTACTCACTAAGCAAACATTTCTGTAGCTCTTTGGAGAGCTGTAAGTAACTTCTAACACTCCTGCATTCTCAGTGAAAACCAAATATACAAAATCAGGAGAGCAACAAAGGTGCTAAAAGCATCTTTGAATCCAGTTAATCATAACAATCCCATTTCAGGTTATCATTTTATAACTCTGCTATTAAAAAAAAGGGAAGAAACTAAGAAACTGTGCTTGCTTGGTTTGCTGCACTGTTGGAAGGACTTTTCTTGGATGACCTCTCCATGCTGTCATTAAAACTTGGAAACTTTGGTCTCCTTGACAGTTAGTTCTGCATTCTCATTATGTTCATTCCTGCTGTAAACACGCTGAACTTGCTGCTGTTGCTGCTTGGAAGGGCCTTTTCCTCTGTTGTTTTGTAGAAGTAGAAGTTAATCTTTAAGAGAGTGAGGCTGGTGAGGGTTGGATGGCCCAGCTCGGTGGGTCACGCCGTGTCTGTCTTTTCCTCTGCCTTGCAGATGATGTTCTGCTGACTCCAGCTGTTTTTTTGGAAAGCAGAAAAACAGTTTGCTTTTCCTCCCCATCAAGTATAACCCTTTGTTTATCCCTTGTGCTCGCTCTCCGAAATGCAGAGACTTGCAAAGAAAAGAAAGAGAGGAAATAGTTCTTTTTTTACGCTGTTTTTCGTGCTGGAGAGTAGAGTTTAGGACCGAGCTGAATTGTTGACCTCTGTGGAGTTTATTCTTAGAGCTGGCTGATTTGTGTGTGGAGTCTGATTGACTGAGCCCAGTTCATGGAACAAACCACCACCAGCGGGTTTGGGGAGGGCAGTCCCAGCTTTCCCAAGTAACTCTTCTATTATATGATCCATTTTTGATTTGAAGGATGCTTTTTTGCAGTTCTTCATTTACTTCAGTTCACTGAAGTATTTGAGAACAGCTCCCTTCTCCAAGCAAGACTCATTTTTTGCTGTGAGTTGTTGAACTGCTGAGACTCCTTTAGTTTTTTTCCCGTGGGGATGTTGCGAGTTTGGGAAATGCAGGTCCCTGGTTCTGAAGTCACTGTAGAGATTTACCTGAGGAGGGTTATCATCTGGTAGCTCTTAATGCTGCATTTTATCTGTAGAAAGGCAGACAAAAAGATGTGGGGGACCTGAATGCCTTTACTGACCCAGATCAGAGCTGCCGAGGCAGAAGTCGGCATTAAAACCTCACTGGTCCCGATCTATAATGTCATCGGAAGAGCCCGCTTGTGTTTACAACCCAGGCTTGTATTTACAACCTTTTTTTTTTTTCTTTGCTTGTTTTGTTCCTTAAGAGGCTCTGGCTGCCCACATTTTATGCACTTCTGGAATGCAATAACAATTGTGGCATCATCTCTTCAGAATCCGTTTTCCTTCCTGAGATCGGGGCGGCGATAAGGCCTCGCAAAATGCTCCGCTTTGGTTTTGCTTTCCCGGCCCGAGATGGGTTTGGCTGGATGAATTGCTGCTTCTCTCCTTCCCTCGCTTTTACCACCTTTGAGATCACTTGCTGTGATGCTCCCAGTTCTGCAGTGCCCTGAGGAATGAACTCCAGAGCCGTTTTATCCTCACGGCGGTGGCGGGGCCTGGCGGGACGAGCTGAGAGCGTTGGCAAACGTTGGTTTAAACTTGTTCTAACGCCCTCCCACACCCTCTGCCAGCGCTTGGCAAGCACTGGAAATAAAGCCATTCCACCCCTAGAAGTGTTCTCCTCAGTAAATGCTCCGGACTGTTTTTTTGGGGGGGCCTGTTCAGAATCAGGAGTATTTGTGAAGGTCCATCTGCCTTTTCTCCCTGTGGTTGGCAGAGCGGTGCCAGAACCCGATACAGGAGATTTAGGGGTAATAAAAGCTTAGCTGGCTGTGTCTAGTTTATTTTTAATTTTTTTTATTTTAGGGTTTTATGGAATAAACTGCAGTTGTGTGTTATGTGTGTTCTCCTAAAATGCTGTTTTTTCCCTGATCCCAGCGCTCCTTCAAATGTGACACAGGACCAGCTGCCCAGGGCTCCTTTGAATCACACACACATTTATAAGATTTTAAATATGGTGATTCTTGGGCAATCCGTGGCAGAATTCAGATTACTAAATTGGCTGTTGAGAACTGAGGTTAACCGTTTGTTTGATAATCTCCTTTCCCTCATTTTCTCTCCCCCTTATCTTTAATGTAAAAACGTGGGGTTTATAATATAAATCAGTTTTAAATTTTTTGTTTATAAAAATATTTATTTACAAAATTTCATTAAAAATGTATTTTTCAGACTTTATGTATTAAATGCTGTTTAACATTGGCCTGATTTATTTTAAGCCTTGCCATAATTTCTTTCTCAGCTATTTTCACATATAGGTGTTTTCACCTTTTAATCTTCAGGAATAATTCTCTATTTCATGCTGATCTTTATCTGTGTACGTTTTTAATGACAACGTACAGGTAATGGAAAGCAGCTGGAAAATGGAAAGGTTACCACTGATTTTTAAATGAATTACGAATTCTCTCACTGTGTAAAGTGAAGTGTGCGCAAAAATATAGTGAGAGGCTGAAGTCTTGTATATAGAATTGGTAAAATCAAAACCAAAAGCATTTTGAAAGGCTGAGGGCTTCTGTATAGAATTATTAAAAGCAAAAGCATAAATCACCCTTTTATACAATAAAAATCTAGAAGAGCTTGAAGTGAGCAAGCTGTTCACTCACAGAATAAAGTGCCAGTGGATTAAAATGTGAAGGTACAGAACCAGTTGGGTCAAACATCAATATCCCCTCACCCCACTGTATCAGAATGGCACTAAAAATGCAAGCATAGGGAGAAATTATTATTTACACATAATTAAATGCTCAGAATAGCTCGTCTAACCACAGCCTTATCTCGAGGAACAAAAATGCAAGCATCCACTGAGTGATATTAGCAACCAGAAGAGGTTTGTTTAGACTTTTTTGTTTTCTTGGCAATAAATAAAATTCTTTGTGAGGAGCCATTAAGATATTTCTTCATGTTCCCTTTTCCAACTTTGCAGGCTGCTACCCTTGTCCAGGGCCAAACATGAATCCTATTGCCCTTGGAAGCCGTTGGCTTGCTTATGCAGAAAATAAGGTAAGGAAAGGTTTAATTGCAAAGGATACTACTGGATTTCATTCTAGATTTTGGGTTTTTTTTTGGTATATATATAGGGGGGAAAATGAAAAGAAAAAGTCTCGGGAAAAAGGTGTGTGAAAAAGAAGGTGTGTAAGAGGAGTTGCATTAAAATGACAGACCTAATAGGTATTTTTATATATCATATATTTACTGTGCATGCTTATGTTTTCAGCGAGGTAACTCAGTGATCAACCCCTTTTGTGCTTTAACAGTTTAAAACACTTAGTTACAGGCACTTCTGAAGGCAGGCAAAACAGTTCCTAAATTCTGTTTTGAGGGGCTGAGTCTGGAAAGAGCCGGTGAGTTTGTGGGAAACAACACAGCAAGGCACTCTGAGGGTTAGAAAATGGCATCAAAATGCCCACTTTGGAACATCTCTGTTGAAAATGTTAAGCTTCAGGAAAAAAAAAAAAAGAAAAGAAAAAGTTGAAATAATTTTGTTCTTGTCTCTAGAGACAAAGAAATGATCCCTCCTTTTACCCAGCCCCGGGCCAGAGGCATGAGTGTGTATTTAAAGCTCCAAGTGTTTGAAAAGTCTAAATTCAGCTTCTAAAGCCTTATTTTTTTATTTCAAAGCAGATGTTTTTTCTCCCTTCCACCTGTGAGTGGAGTAGCTGTTTCTAGAGCTGGGGCAGGAATTATCAGAGGCAGACTTGAGAAATGCATTTGCTGTTACACCTCTCCCAGCACAACTGATTTCCTTCCCAAATCCAGGCCTGCCTTTCCCTTAATTCCACGCCTGCCTGGTGCTGTAAAACTTAACCAGTCAGCCTGGGATCTAAAAAGGTGCATTTTGCTGACAAAATGTAAGTCACTGATCAGCAAAAGAATTACACCCCAGAGGGAATTTAAATGGTTTGTGTGTTCCCAGGTAAATTCCCTGTGGGCTTCCCCTTTCTCCCTAGTTTGACTGTTTCTATTTAGATACTTAAGGCAGAAAAGCCTGTAGAAACAAATCCATCTTGCAGCGATTTTTAATTTTCTTCAGCTCAAACAGTCAAGCAGGCAACATGTTCTCTGTGCAAGCAGCAAATACCTCTAGTTTTTTATCATTTTATTGAGTCAGAAGCACAGATTCTACTGTGAGTTAGGGTTCAAAGGCAAAACCTTGTGTGGGCTGATGGCAGGTACAAGAGCCTTGTTTTGATTTATTAATTTTGCAGCAAGGCAATATAAAGCAAACCCCGTGTACATTTCCTTTAATCTATTAAATGTAAGGTTTAAAAGCAGCTCTTTTCCTTTGTCATCTCTTTGCTCATAAAGAGGAGGGGAAAAGCCACGCTCGGATTCTTAGAACGTCTGATATTTAATGTTACGTATACACGGCTAAAGCTCTTGATTATATTTATTTAAATTTATTTGTGGTATTGCTGCCAGACCCAAAATCCCACCATTTCAAAGTTTATGAATTCTTAGTGACTACTCAGCTGGTAATTGAAAACTGGAGCGGAGGACGCGACAGTCTGGGTGGCACCCAGAAGATTATAAAAAGGGGTTAAGTGTCTCAGCAGGGCTTTCTGCTATTTGTAGGGAAGAGAAAAAAAAAACAACACACCACTGTACATGATAAATAAGAGCTCTGGTAATGGCTTATGGGTTTGTGTAGTTTAATAGTAGTTACTTGGTTGCTGTCTTTCTTCTCGTAGCTGATCCGATGCCATCAATCCCGTGGTGGAGCCTGTGGAGACAACATCCAGTCTTACACTGCCACAGTCATTAGTGCTGCCAAAGTGAGTCCATCATCTGCTCTGGGAGAGGTTATCGTGGAACATAATTATTAGGTTTCCCTGCTGAATTGGGCTGTGTGTCATCACCCCCTCCCTTCCCAGAGGGGAGAGCCCTGCAAGCATCAGCACCGTGCCTGTGCTCCCGACCCCGCCAGTCTCAGAGTATCCCACAAAGTATTCCCGGTCCTGAACTGATTTTTAGGAGTTGTGTTTCTTGCAAACAGCTCCTCATATTAGGGGGAAGTTGTAGTGAAATGGGTTTGTGTAATGGCTGCTCGAAATGGTGCAAGTTTATCAATGTTTGGAATTATTAGTCTTTTGGCATTGAGAAAAGTGACTTTACAAGTGCTTGGTGCTTCTTGGGCTCCATCACACTCACACTGTGCATTTTAATCTCTCTGAAGGATGACAGTGCAGTCTTGGAGCTAATTAATTACCTTCTTTGAAGGTTAGAGCTTACTAATGACTGTTTACATATCAGTCCTGTTGCCTCGTTTTCTTGGTTCGAATGTTACAATATCCTCCTTTTTGAGAGAAATATCTGGGGTTTCATAGCACTGAAAGATCCATGGCTTGGAAAACTCTTAAACAGGGCAGAGAATGCACAACTTTTGTTTTACTGTCCCCCCCAGCCCCAAAACTTTGCCAAGTGCTTTCTTTTTCTCACACACAGACACACACTGGGTGAGTTTTGGCACTGCCTGGTGAACTGGGCACTGATTACAAGCTTTCCTTGCAACCACCAGCCTTTTCATTTCTGATATGCACAACAAAACAAACCTAATAATAGGACTGAAATGACAGCACAGGACAGAAGGCTCAGTGTCACTGGAGAAAACAACACTTAGAAGAAGCCGCAAAGAGAGACACGGGGCAGGCCAGCTCATGTAAAAACAAAACATAAAAACAAACATATTCCCTCACAATCCCAGCGTGGCTGGAGGAGGAGAAAAATCACAGTTTTTTACATAGTTGAGGGGAACTGGAATTGCTCCTCTCCTGCTGTGATTTGCTGGATCTCTGTCTGCTTTCACCATCAGCAGAGTGAAAAAAAAAAAGGTGTGTGGGGAAATCTCCCCAAACTTCTTCGATCTCAGTATCAGGAACATCTTTTTCATAGCAGAGATAAGTCTGAAGAACTGACTGGCTTAGTGTGATCAGCCACAGTTTGGATCAGATGTGGTAAAATCCTCCAAACAGATCACTGCAGCTGATGACCTTCCCTGCTGAGCAGCACTAGCCAAGGAGCATAATCCAGAAATTCCGATGTTAAGCTGAATTTATCACACTGAAGTAGTGCTATTGCATCATGTGAGTAGATACTGAAGATAAAATGTGTTTATAATCGTAGGAAAGAAAAGATTGTTTGCCTCTGTACAGAGATAAACTCGCAGTGAGAGTCAGGAAAAGGGATAATCCCCAGGGCAGTGTCTGCACCACTTGGTGTTTGCTCAGCACACGGCTTGGGCTCCTCACTGGTGCTGTAAGAGACAAGATTAATACTGATACCATTTTAAATATTTGCACCATTTGGCTCTTGAGTCTGTCTCAGCCTTAGTGTATTAATTTGTTACCCACAAATAACGCAACCGTGAATCCAAAATGTTTAATTTATTAGTGAGTTCACTGAGCCTTGGCTTGTTCTCCAGCAAGTTTTCATCTCTGAGAACTGCAGCGCTGACTTGCTGGCAAATATCTGCTGCTCTTTGTCCATCTCATTGCCTCACCATCAACTTTACTCCATCCTTGTGTGAGCCATCAACTTGTGAGCCTCTCCTGCTGCCGTGTCCTGTCAGCCTGCGGTGCTTTGTAATGCCTTTGCTTTCATCAGCAGAGGTATCAGCTTTTTGGGAAGTGGAGCTCCTTTTTCTCCCCCCCTGCAGTGCTGCTTTTTGGTTCAGAAGTGGTTCCATTACATTCTTGTTTTGCCAGGTTACCTTGGGTGCCTTTTTCCTGGTCAGGCTCCAGTCTCTCACTGAAGGAAGGGGAAGAACCTTCCTGTAGGAGAAAGCTGAGAGCAAGGAGGGGTTTCAGCAGGGCCACTCGGGGGAATTGCCTTTGAGGTGCTCTGGAGAAGGGCTCGGTGGCAGCACAGAATACTGACTTTAATGGTTTTCCCTTGGAGGAGACGTGTCCTGGTGGTGACAGCAGGTTTGTCCTCACTGGGAGATCCTGCTGAGTCCCTGCACTTGATGCAGCAAAGGAATTTCCTCCCTAATCAAGTCAGAAGGTCCCTCTTAGCTGGGAATGCCAAGGTGAAAACTGTGGTCCCCTTGGGGTGGGGTTTTACTGCTGCCAGAACTCTTGTTTTTGAGGTGACACTGTGAAGAATTCCTTTGTGTCATCCTCCCATGTGATTTCCAGAAGGATTTTATTTTTAAAATTGAGCTTTTTGCTGTTTCTCCTTAAGTGCATCTTGCAGGAGCACAGCTTGCTGCTGCTGCAGGAAAACACACACGTCTTTCCCGGCTCTATCTCTGATGGTTCACACTTGGTGGTTTTCTGGCTGTTCATATTCTAAAAACTCTGAGAACTTCTACCATTTGACCAAGCAGAAAACTTCTGGAAATAGAAAATGTCTCAAGGTTCCCATTTAGGTCAGTTGTTATCGAGGATAGAAACTGATATGTTTGGAAAAATGAAAATAATGTTCCTTATGGGATAAAGTCTCTTTTCACCCCTGCTGGATGGAGTAGGATGGAAGCAGGTTAACTTTCAGAACAAACTCCATTGTTACCTAATGGTGTTGCTGATGGGAGAATGCTCAGGTGCTTGGTTTGAGAGAGCCATCTGAATGTGGAATTTTTTTGCTTGTAATTATCCATATTCATCCATTTTGGGTGCAGCAAGGAAGGGGAATTGGGAAAAGATATTCTTGTTTCTTTTTCCCCGTGTCTTGTTGAGGAGAATTTTGGTCCCACCGTGTCCCAGCTCTCTGTGTTCAAGTGGAGCTCACACAGACCTTCCTCAGGTACCCCCAGCAGTTACACTCTCTGTTTAAGAGGAATTCCTTAACAGTTCTATTCCCTATTTTCACCTCTTTTCAGAACGTGAGGCAAGAGCAGGAAAGGGAAACTTCTTTCCACAAACACTTAGTTTGAACTTGAATCTGTAGTTGATTGGATGTTGACTTTGTTCAGACTGACTGTGAGGCTCAACCGTGTTGACACCCCAGGCAGATCTCTTTGATATCTTCCTGCTTTCTATAGATTTTTCATTTGACAACAAATGAATCATATAAAACGTGTTTATTATGAGAAACAGGAACAATATATTGTGTTGTCACTAAAAGGATGCAAGGCCTTTGTTGGAACAAAAGAGCCTCAAAAGCACTGAATGATGCATTTTAATTCTTTTCATCTAATTAAAGTTGTAGCTATCCTTCAATTAAATAGAATATGAGTGCGTACATTTATTTTAATTAAATATATGTATTTCTTTAGATTTAAATGAACGTGAACAGTCTTATTTTTGAGTAGATAGGGTACATGTGAGCTTATAAATAATGCGTGTGCATCACTGCTTACAAAAGGAACTGGATCAAGGATTTTAACTTTATTTATAAGCAAACTTCCCTGGCAGGTTCCCATCAGTGACAGGAGGAGCTGGGACAGTGCAAACTTTAACCTTTTTCATTTAAAATGTATTTGGTCTGTCACATGTCTCGCATCAAATTATAAACCAAGTCCTTCTCACCTCATAACTCCTTTGGCTGATTCTTTCTCCGTATCTTTTAATCCTGGAGTGGTAAAGTGATTTAGCAAAGGCTGCATCTGTTTTCTCTTGTTACCTGATAACTCCTTAATGAGGACTAACAGCTTACGTGAGAGCAGGGTCATTAGTCCTAATGGATGGAGGGACAGCTGATATGGCATGGGAAAGGTTAAAGATTACCTGGGAAGTTTGGCAAATCTGCACAACAGCACGGGGCAGTAAGTGCTGGAATGGCTTCCCACTGATATTCCTGGGCTAATGGGCTCATCCCTGCACACCCACTGCTCCTCAGGATTCCTGTTCCTCGGAGCAGGAATTCGTTTGGCTCGATAAGCACATTAGTGTGGTTTTGGTTTTTTTTTTTAACCTAAAGAGCTATAAATTTATACTTGGCACCCTGTCATCCCAGTGCTCGAGGTAGAAATGTTAAAGATATTTTCTAAAATAGGTCAGTTAGAGTTTTTGGCCTTTCCGCTTTGCCGGGTAGCACTTCCTGGTTTCTCCTTCCCGCTGGATAAACTATAAACTAGTCACGTTGTGGCGTTTGAACTGCTGGCCCAAAACCCGCCTGCTCCGTTTTTGGGAGGGCAGTTGGACCCCATGCCCGTGGTGGCACCGGGGCCGTTCTGGGTCTGTCCCTCACCCCTCAGGCCCTGCTTTATGTCACGCTTCTCATCCCTGTGCCCTCGCCACCGCTCCGGCTCCCTTTATTCCCCTCCGCCCTCGCTGGGTATAAAAAGAAATAATCAGAAACAAATGGCAGGATATTACTAAAGACTTTAAACCCCAAAGCCATTGCTGCGCTCAAGGCCTGGCTCGATTTTTAAGTGGAAGTATCTCCATTAGCAGTAATGGGGTGAGTCCATCAGCGGAGGCATCTCAGAGGTTAATCAGCCTTCCTGGCCATCGATACCGTGTGGCGCCTGCTGCTGCTGGCCCTGCACAGGCTTTCCTGACAGCACCCTCACAGGCCCCGTGTAAGTCATTTCCTATGAATTATTAAACCAAACGTTTGGCTGCTAATTGATGAACACTAATGTGTTTTCTAATCACTGCAGTTTGAGATTTTAGCACTAAACAAAGCAGTTGCAATTGATTTGTGGCTGCTCCTTGGTTTCAGCCTGGCATCTGGGTGCTTTTTTTTTTTTCCCCCCCCTCCTTTTCAATTTAGCAGGCAGCTTAGCTTGTCTTTTTAGTTAAGAATTGGCTTGTTACCGTGTCATTCCATTCTGATCTCTTTCGCTATTTCTTATTTATATTGCATAATAAATCTGCTCAATTCTTTTACAGGCAAACCGGGCACAGTCCTTGATTCAAGGAGAAAATATTTGAAGTTGTAGTTGGGGTTGTTTTTCTTTAAACCCTCATCTCTCCTACTGTGTCTACTCTCCCGCTTTCTCCAAACAAAATAAAGCAACATAAAAACAATCTCCAGCATCTTTAGCTGATAAAAAGCTGGTGCAGTGAAAATGTTTTCAAAACTACGTCTGGAAAACATGCAGAGCCTGGAAAGCCCCATGGTTTGTGCTGGGATGTGCAGTGTGGGGACAGGGTTCTGCTTTCCAGGACCATCCTTAATTTTCCTGCATTTGATCCTATATTCAGTTTTCAGGCTGCAAAAAAGCTTAAATGCTGAGTGGATCAGATGCAGGGAAGGCCAAATCCCATCTCTTGCACTGTGCAGAAGACAAAACTCTGTCAGGACCAGCATTAAGGGTATTTCTGCCCTCCTACACACCCAGCTCGGCCTCGTCATTTAATCCTTCCATCCCTCTTGAAATAAAACAAAATTAAAGAAACTAAAACCCAAAATACTTAAAATATTAAAGCATTAAATCATTTGAACATTAAAATGCTTCTTCTTTTTTTTTTTTTTTCTAAGAATGCTTTGGAATAATTGAATTCCGAAACAGAGGTGAATTTTTTCAAGCTGTGCCGTTTTGCAGCTGATACATCCCATTTATTTCCTGTGTGCACGATCTGCGTTGGGAAAGCGCTGCAGATAAATCCACCCAACGGCCCTGAATGTCATTTATTGGGTTTTTTTTTTTTTCCCCTCTTCACAGACGATAAAGACGGGGCTGACCATGGTTGGGAAGGTGGTCACCCAGCTCACGGGGACGCTGCCGTCGGGAGCCACCGAGGAGGAGATTTTGGCTCACAGCAACCTCCGCCGGAGCCCTCTGGTGCCTGGGATCGTCACCATCATCGACACCGAGACGGTGGCAGAGGGGCAGGTAATGTCTGCACACGGGCAGGACCTGCATTTTCACTAAAACCTCACCAAAACAGGTTTTTACGTCATTGAAAGTGAAAAATAAATGAGATTTTTTTTTTGCTCGTTGCGGTCCCACAGCACCGGGATAAAGTCCTGCTTGGGACTGAAACGAGGCCAAAATATCTATATATATCTATATATCTATATCTATCTCTATCTGTATCTCGTCCTTCCAGAGTATTTATGTGGCACTTTGACAGCGTGGGGCGTGAAGTGTCACATTCTGTCTCTCAGACACTTGTTCCTAATTGACGCTGATTGATGCTGATCAGCTGAGGTGGAGATAGAGTCTGATCAGGGTTGTTGATGTACCACGTGGCTGGGAAACGTGGGGGTCCAGAAATACAGGGAACTGTTGAATTCCAGGTAAAATAAAAAGATGTCGAGTGAAGTTTATTATGAAAGCTTCTGATTTTATATAAATCTCCAGACTAAAATGCAGCCAAGCACGATTCTATTTTGTGAGGCATTTGCACTATTTCGCCAATAATATATTAATTTACTGCATATTATGATACACACACAGTGCATCAGGCAAAACCATTTGTTACAAAATCCATACCATTATCACAACCACTATAAATGGGTGGGTTTTATACTCTCTTTAAGGCAGAGAAGATTTCCACGTCCTTCTCTGTTTGCTTCTCTCACTCCTTTAATTTCTGAATGTCTGCTCCTGGATCCAGTGTTCATGCACAGCTCCCACACACTCCCAACTAATCTGTAAAATCTTTTTCCTCGTGGTCACATTTATGGAATTTAAAAAGAAAAAGGCTTTATTTTTTTCTTGTTTCCCCCCAGCGTTCATGATGCTCATGGCAGGTGGGTTAGTGAGGTGTTAAGGACTCAGCATAAAACATTCTGAGCCTCTTCTTCCAAAATTAAAATAAAAGAAAAGAAAGAGAATGGAAAAAGAATTTATTTCCTTAAGATCTTAAGAGTCAGGTCTTAAAATAGTTCTGTTGGTTGTTTGGGGTTTGTTTTTGTTTCCAGGGGAAAAAAAAAACAAAGGTCTTTTGGCTCTTCATATACAACCAGGAAAAAAAAAAAAAAAGAAAAGGAAAAAAAAGAACACTTTTCCTTCATAAATTTCTGATGAAGCCTTTTTAACGTGGTCATTATTTCTGCAGGTCGTTGTCTGTGCTTTGATTCTTCTGCACAGGCCTAGGGGGAAAAAAAGCCCCATGGTAGATCTTAGGTTTTTAAGTCTTGTTCTGTATGATTTAGAGGTTTTATGAACTTGTCCTCTGACCTCAACAATAGTAGGGAGCTCTCAAGCCTAAAGGGCACTACAGGAGAGTAGTTGTAAAAATGATAACATTTGCCTTGTCCAAATACTGCTGCTCTAACATAAATAAGCCATCAGTTGTAGGAAGATCATTTTCTGCCTTGGATCTCTAGGGAGGGAGGCTCTGAGTTGGATGTGTTGTTGTGTGTAGGTGCTGCATTCAGATTTTTGTCAATCTGAAGTAAAATCTGTAAATCTGAAGTTTTAAAATGCTGTCGGATTATTATTTTCAGTGCTGGGATTTGCTTTCAGAATCAGTGTTGTGTTTCTTTCCAGGGAATGAAAATAACCTTTCTTTTGCATTGCTAGGTTTTTCACGGTGCAGGAGACTTTTTTAAGCAGTCTTTTCTTGCTGAAATGTGCTTCTAGCAAAAGGAAAGTTGATTAAAAATAAATAAATACACTTTGTACTCTGTCGTTCCCCACGGCCCCAGCACAGAACCTGCTCATGTGAGGAGTGTCCTGGCTGCTCCCAGTCCCCACTGAGCTCTTCCCTGTCCCTCCAGCTCTATTTCCAGTGGAAATGTAAGTTTTTGTGCTCTTGTGGATGTGGGGGAGCCTGATTTTGGGTGATTCCCCAGGAGCCTGGCAGGGATCTGGTGCTGTGTGCTGGGCAAGGAATGCCAGGCCGGGGCAGGTGGCACGTGTTTGGACTGGCTGGGTAGTTGTGGATGGTTCTTAGGGCAGAATTGAGTGAAGCTTCAGCTCAGGGAAGTGTTTTAGCACGTCTGACCTTTAAACAAGGCGAGGATCTCCCTGAGCTAACGGGGGTTGCTCCTGTGGCGGAGCCTCCAGCTGATTCCCAGCACGCAGGGCTGGAGCTCCACGGGCTGTTCCCCACTCTGTCAACTTCTGACACCGTTCTGCTCTTCTGAGGCAGAGCTGCTTGCTGGTGGTGGTCACCCAGAGTTCCTGTGCCAGGCCTGTGGCTGGCACGGCAGGTGAGGGAGCGGGTGGGTGCCAGTCCCCACCGGGGTTTTGGGGAGAGCCGCTGCCCTCCAGCCACTGCCCCCCACAGCTCACTCTGTTTTCCTGATCCAGTGTTGTTCCTAAAGCCACTGGTTGATGGAATCATGGAATCACGGAATCATTGAGCTTGGAAAAGACCTGCAAGACCATCAAGTCCAGCCTTTGACCGAATCCCCCCAGCCCATGAAAGCGGACCATGAAGTGCCACATCCTCTCCCAGGGTGGTCACTCCACTTCCCTTCCAGTGCTTGCCCACTCTTCTTCCAGAGAGCAAATATTTGTTTTTTTCCTTGTCTTTTTCCTTCTTGGACTGAGCTGCTCTGTGCAAACAGAGCAATTTATTTGCCAGTAGGACGATCGGGGAACATATTTTGGTTACAAGCCAGAAGGACCATTCACAGCTTTAAGTTCTCACTAATTTTTTGTTGTTTCTCCCGTTTCAAAGACGTCAAATGTGAGGAATGTGAGGTGCAACTCGATGTGTTTCGTGCACTGCACAGGGGGTGAAATGCAAACCCACCACTGAAAAATACACAGCTAAAGAGCAAAGAAGTCTCCTCGTGGAATCTTCCAGGATTGAATCTGCTGGGGAGATACTTTTAATAAACCTGATGAATGGAGATATTGTAGTAAACTCCCATCCCCAGCAGTTGTTTATGTGATAGCTCCTACTTTCATAATTGGTGATACTTGAAGAAAATTTGAATTATGAGGTAATTAAATAAATGCAGAGGAATGCAGAATTATTGACTTTGGCTGTCATGAGATATTTGTAAAAGGAATAAAAATAATTATCGAGATGCCCAAGTAACTTTGTGGTAAACCAAAGTATGTTAACAAGGTTGTGTGCTTGTTTAAACTTTCTTCTAATGAAGTGTTAGCAAACTTTTCAGTTGGATGGAACCACTATTTATTTGAATCTGTTAATTAGTTGAAATGGATAAAACTAAAGCTGTACAGATGTCCTTTTCTTAATTATTTTTATTTATATTTTTTCCCCCAGTAATTGGAATTAAATGTGTGAGACTTTATTGGCTGGGGTTTGAAAGAAAAATTATTTTCCTTCGGCCTTTGTTTCTGTATTTTAATTAATTCACCCCCCCGGCCACCCAGGCGCAGGCTGCAGTAATGACCCTGCTCAAAAGTCGCCAGTTTTTCGGGGGCTGAATGTAAATCTGTTCAACATCCCCCAGTTGGCTGACAGAGAAATGTGTGGCCATTCCAGAATCCAGGACTGAGGAGCCCTTGCGGCTCATCCGCGACCCAGGGGCGGATCCGGGGGGATATTTGCAGAATAGCTTGGGAGAAGAAGATAACATGTTGACCTGTTTATGTTTTAGAATGTGATTGGGTTGTTTTTTTTTTTTTCCCCTGTTCCCTATTAACTTTTTATTGCATTAAAGAGGAATTTTCAGGGGAAAAAAAAAAAACAAAAAAAAAAGAACAAAAAAAAACCCCAGCCGACTGCTGCAGTTTCAAAAGTTCATTTTGGTTTGGTGAGGAGTTGATGGCAATTGAGCCAAATCAAGATGCTTATCAGGAGCAGGAACTGTTGGGAAACTTTGCTCTGAAGCAGCGAGGAGCTCCAAGAATAAAGCATATTCCGTAATAAAACTTGAACTGTGGACATAACTCCTCTGGTCATTAACACCAGGGCTTTTATTCTGGGAGCAGCTCTCCCAAAGTCTGACCTGATGTTCTCCTGCTCAGACGTTTAGCCTCAATTTTCCTCACTTTTTATATCTCCGTGTCTTACAGAAGAATTCTTTTTATATGTAAATACAGAAAGAGCACCAGGATTCCCTGGGAGCATAATACTGTCTGCCTCACTTTTATTAAAGGGGATCTGGTTTTTGTCAAGAAGACATTTTTGTCTCAGATAAATGGTTCAGGCTGAGCACGGGGCTGGTTTGAGTTTATGCTGGATTCTATTAAAAGGAGAGCAGTAGTTAATGCCACAGATCTATCACTTTTAGCCCTTTTCCACTGATGTTTGACCTTGGCTGTAAGTTGGGGGGAGGCTGAGGGGGTCGGTGTTTGTGGGTAGGGGCTGAACCAAACCCTGCCTTCAGCTGTTGAGATGTCATCAGCGAGGATACCTCTATGAGATAATATTCGTATTTATAATTATTGCCAAACCTATTTGTTTTTATGATGATGGGATTACTCTTTCTTAATTGTATTAAGAGTAGGACCTGCTTGATTAGATTTGGGCCCATTTTTTACTTGTGCTACTTTCATGTTTTATTTAAAAACATGTCTCCACTGGGATAAGTGGTGTAATTTGCCTTTAAAGATTAAAATAATTGGAGTCGTAATTACTGGTGGCTCCTGTTGAGCAGGACGGAAAATACAGCGGATGAAGAAAAATATGGCATAGGAGGAAAGAGCTTCAGCCCTCAGAGCAGACACTGGTGGCTGGTAGCAAACGTAAGGATGCCCTTGGTGCTCTGTCCCTTTGTTTTTGGGTGAGATGAGGAGGATTTGATGAACCTTTGCTCGGTGTTGTGTTGCAGCAGCACTGCTTTGGGGTCGTGGCCATGGGCTCCTTCCTGGGCAGCTCCCTTGGTAAAACCCTCTTTGGGCATCAGGAATAGCTGAGTGCTCCTTTAATGCAGTTTATGACATTTATTCCTTTGGTACATTTCTCACAAGGGCTCGTTTATTCACAAGGGTGTCGGGGTGGAAGAGTCCGAGTATTCGTTTCTCGCCGGTTGTTTTTTGCCGACTCTGCAGGGAAGGTCCTCGAGCACCCTGAGGAGCCTCAGTGACTGAGTAATGCTCAGATTTATGAACCTTTCCCAGTGAGAGACTTTTCCTCCTAATAGTAGGGTGGTTAGAGGCCACTACCTTGGAGAACGAAGCCTGGTTGGCACGAAAAAAATTGCAGGCTGAGGATTCCTGTGGGCTCTGTCAGCTCTGGGAAGGCGAATGAGCTGCTGCCCTCGAGCTCCCCGACAGCACTTGCATGTGTTATTAGGGAAATTGTCCCACTGGTGTGTGATTTCCAGGAAAAATCTCCAACTCTGCTGTTTGCAGTGATAGGAAACCATCAGCTGGTTGAAAGGAGGCGATGGGGGCACTGATTTGATGGGCCATTTGTTACCCTGCAGAGCCCTCCAGCAGCATCTTCCACTTCAGCTCTGCAAGGAATAGCTCTAAAATTTGTGACATTTGTGTGCCAGAGGGCCAGGGGTGATTTTTAATTGTTGTACAGCTCTGGTCTTCATCCTTGTCCACCCGAAATCTGTGCAATTTGCTCCATCCAGCTTGATACGACCCTGCCGTACTGAGGCAGTTAAACCCATATGATGGTCTCTAATAGACAAAATAATGTACTCCTAAGGCATCATGTGTTCCATCAGCATAATTTTGACTCCCTTAGGTTGTATTAATAGGGGAAAATCACCCTGGAATTTAAAGCTGTGCAAGCTCTGACCTGGGATGGGCACCAGGCTTTGGGTTGGTGGCATCTGAGGGAGAGACGTTCCCAAAGAGGCTCTTTGCCCGATGATGTAGTTCAGTCTAATCTCTTGGATTGTTTTTGTTCTTATCCTTCCTTTGTAGTGTTGGAATTGTGTAAAGAGCAGGGGAAGGATGTGACAAATCCTGCAGTGCAGCCTGAGAACTGAAATAAGAAATGGGTGATTTGAAACAAGGCACTTCTTCTCTGTGCCTGAAACATCTTCATGCTGATTTGAAAAAGATGAAGAACATTTTTTTTTTCAGCTCCACCTTTCCCTGCTGAAGCAAGTGCTGTTTCCATGTGTGTCTCCAAAGCCAGGGTGTCCATTCTGTGGTCAGTCCTGGGGAGGGACACGGGTCAGGTGTCCACGTTCTCCAAGGATTTTCACATTTCTGAGTAATGAAGGTGCTTTCGTGGTTGTGTTGGTTTTGGTTTTGTTTTATTTTATTTTTCATTTACTTGGCCAGAGCAGGAGATGAACACATTTGAGTTTAAATCTCAAAGCTCTTCATAAGGGCTGCTCTGCTGGACCTGAAAATCAGCTTTTACACCGAAAAGTGGAGATTTTTAAAAACTTCTTTTGGAGTGGTTTTTTTCAGGAAGAGAATTTTAAGCAGGGATTGGAAAAAGCATGGAACATTTCCTACAGATATAGATTTGGGCTTTGTTGTATTCTCAGAGTGATACAACTGAGGTGTCTGACAATTTTTAATGTTGTGACATTTTTGCTTTGTGTCGTGTTTCCAGAGGAAAAATATTTAAGATTATTATTAAATTACTAAAGACCATCTTGCCACGCAGAGTAAAAGGAGGAATTTTCCCCTGTCTGTCGTGTTGCAGGGGGTGATAATAGCAGTGCATTTATCACTTTTATTTTTCCTTAAGCAAAGCCCTGTTGAATCAATCCAGTTTACAGCCTGCAGAAGATGCTGCATGAGAATTATCCTGCAGAGCTGTTTTTAGCAGTGATTTAGTTGCTGTTGATACCTCCATGTTTCTGGATTAAATATTTTTATTTCATACACCAGACTTGACCAAAAAAAAAAAATTAAAAAAAAAGAAATAAAATTAGACAATCTCTTTTGTAAAGCTGGTTTATGGTGTTAGTTTATCATCATAATTTGAGCGAAAGGTTGAGGCTGCTGGGATGATGCAGAGCAGTTGGAGTGCAGTGTCTTTGGGCTGAGGGGAGAACAGGCTCCCTTTGAAAAGCCCTTCGGAAGATCTCCAGCCCCTTTGGTTTCGTGGTTCTGGAACGAGCACGAAGTGCTGACGGGGGAAAGCAAAGCCATAATTGCGCTGGGGTGACAGTGCCAAGTCATCTGAGCAGCCAGAGCCAGGCAGGGCTGGCTCTCCGGCCCCGCTACGTGACTGCCTTAAACGCTTAAAGATGAGCCCTCTGTTTGAAGCATAAAAATATCCTCGAATTATTTTGATATCTGCTCGGAGTAGGAAGTATTAAAAACCTTCAGATTGTTTTGGAAGCAGCAGACAAATTGTTCAGAGCTTGAAACGGGCAGTTTGTGCGGTGTCTTGTTAAGAAGGTGGTTTTTTGCTCGCCACAGAAACCACTTTTTTTAAGTCCTTTTCTGACAGATCTTTCTCTTTGTTTTGCTGAGTTTAGTCTTCAGGATGATGTAATCAAGGAGTAAAATACCCCTGCAGCTCTTGCGTGTGTTGTGCCCTCACAGATTTTGGCTCTTTCCTATAAATCTAAGATCATCTTTGCTTTTCATACAGTGAGACATCAATATGTGTCCTTTTGGGTGTCCCTTTGGATGTCCTCACAGTCAGCTTTAGTTTTGACTGGCCCAGGAATTTTATCAGCTTCAAATTGGCTTTTGTTTAAAAACCCAAAAGCTCATCCTTTGCCCTTTTCTCTGGAAGATATTGCACAACAACACTGATCTCAGTCCAGGTATTTTCCACTGAATTTCCCACTCTTGTGAAAACTCTCCTGTCTTTTAATTCCTTTTTTTGTTCACAAGGAGGGATTTTATGAGAGCGTGATGTTTTTTATAGGGGTTTTGACAAACAACTCTTTGTAATAATTTTATCTGATGTTCTTTGAGGCAGTTTCAGGACAGAGAAAATTCCTGTTAGCTGTTATTTCCAGTGCAGTTGCTTCCATCCACATTCCCAGCCCTTGGCTTTTCTTGCATCCATTGGAAGTGCAGATCCCCCTCTTCCTGCACAGCACACAGAGTCCTGTTGGAATGAGCTGCTGTGCAGGCAAGATTAAATTATGGAGCAAAACAGGGATATTTGACTACTTTGCCCTATTTGCATAGGACAAGGGAACAGGAAATCAGGTATAAGATGCATAATCCTTACTAGTTATTGGAGCAGTCTCGTGTCCACGTGAAAAAATGCCAGAGGATTGTGTTGTATTGTTATATGTGTTATACACTGTTATACATCGCAGTTTTTTTGTCCACTCTGGACATCTTACAAACCAATCCCTGTGTCAGGAAGTTGGCATTTTCCCTCAGGTGTGTTTTTCCTTGCTGACTCTGGCTCTGTCCCTGTTCCAGGTCCTGGTGAGCGAGGACTCGGACAGCGATGGCATCGTGGCCCATTTCCCTGCCCACGAGAAGCCCATTTGCTGCATGGCCTTCAACCCCAGTGGTAAGAAATTTTCCTGCTTAATGTGACAGCTGGGAACAAGATGCAGACAGTAAATGTTGTAGGGATGTGTTCCAGGGCTCTGGAGGAGTTGCAGGTACCACTGTGACACCTGCTCAGTGCCGGGTGTGTCGTATTTGGGGCAGTTTGTCTTTTCTGGGGATTTCAAACTGTTGTACCCTGGTGAAAGTGAGGAGGTTGGGTCTGTCCCTTCTCCTGTAGCACTGAGGGATTCCTGTCTGCTGGAATCCTGCCAGCCAGGTACCCAGATGTTGAGGGCCACAGGCATCCAGAGGATCAGCACGTGGGTTAAATTATGCTCCTCTGTAGATATGGAAATAAAGTCGTTTTGCTGGTTTTAAAAGTACCTGACACTGCCATTGTCTGGTCGTTGATTCTGCCCTCTCTCCTGGGTGAAATCAACTCTAATCTCAAAATACTTGTAAGAAACTCCTCGAAATTACCTCTGTCTCTCCTTCCTCTTTATAAATAAACAGTGAGTGTGGGCAGCAGAGAGGTATACAAACCTTGTGGATTAATAAATCTTATTGACCTGACAATTAACATGTTCGTTGTCTGTAGACAAATAACGTTTGGGCTGATGCCAGGGAGATGGTCAGGGAATCAACAGCTTCCACTTGCCTAAACTAACAATTTCTCTAATGCAGCAAATGCCATGAAGATCATGAGGGCGAAGCCACATTTCAGAGAATAAAACTACATGTCTGTCATTTATGTTTTCACTTTTACTGACCAGTTGGTGTTACTCTGACACCCCATCTGTTGTGTCAGAACTCTTTAATAAG
>JAYRBT010000051.1:2201960-2221978 GCA_036023395.1 Myiotriccus ornatus
CATTTATGTTTTCACTTTTACTGACCAGTTGGTGTTACTCTGACACCCCATCTGTTGTGTCAGAACTCTTTAATAAGGGAGCTGTGCAGTTCACAGCGTTTTCACTGGGAGTTTGTGACAGAAAAAGCTGTATTCTCATCTGCCTGGGTTTTCTTTCAGGGGAATTTTTTGTGGAACTCTGTGCACTGAACTGAGAATCAGCTATTCCAAGGCTCTGTGCTCTGGAAGAGGGGTAATACCTGGAGTCGAGCAGTGCTAATTAGGTGAAATAAATACAGCTGCCTAAATTAGAATGGTTTATGGATATTATTTAAATGCCTCCCTAAGACAGATTTTAGGGTTTATAAATTTAAGGGCGGCAGAACGTTTATGCAAAACCGAATTAACTTCTTTTTAAAATGGAAGGATATTTTTGCAAACGGCTGGAATATTTTTGTTGGGATCAGATTCTTCGTTCTGCTCAGGTACTGCAGTGACAGTACTTTGTGTGGGACAGAGCAGGGCGGTCCCTTTTTTAGTGGGTGCTGTTTTTGGTTGTCAGCTCGGGGTGTTTGCAGGGGGGAGGGCTCCCAGCAAGGGGGATGATTCCTCCTGTCCTGGGCACAGCAAGAGCAAACCGGGAGAGCAGCACTTAGCACAGGGCTCTGTGTTCTTTATTTAACATCAAGGCAGGGCTTTGTTTGAAGCCAGGGCTGTAACATCATCTCAGTCCATCCTATAGTGGTACATGGGCAATCAAGCCGAGCTCATTACAGAGAACAAAACAAGAGGTGGCTTTTGATACTGCCCTTGGCTGCCTGCAGGGAGAAACCACTTCTACTCCTGGTTTCAAGCACAGCAACTGCAGGCTTGTGCTGGGAAGGCAAACAGGGAGCTCTGCTCTGCTCCACTGCACTGTTTTATTCTCTGATAAACAGCCTAATTTCATCGTGTCTTGGCCCACGGGCCCCTGAGCTGCACAGGGGTTCAGGTCTGTGAAAACTGGCAGGTTTGTGTTTTAAAAAATCCAAAATAAAGCCATTACTGCTGCTGGGAGGCACCAAAGGTCAGTGGAGATGGAAGATGGGTATGATTTTTGTGTACTGAACTAGTGCCACAGCCACTTGAATCTCTGTTTTAAAGGAATCAGTTGCCAGTAAGATGCATTTTTTGTTTGTTTGTTCCTGCTGTGTTTTTTTTTCATGCTGAACAAGGAGCTTGCTGGGGGACAAGTTAATTGTGATAAAATAAGAGTGCAGAATGGGTGGGTATTGTGAGAACAGCTCCTGGGAATATGTTGCTGCACTGCTCGATCTCCAGAAACAATCCAGCAGGAGGAAGGAGACTCCCTGAAGTCAGTAAATGACAGTTGGATTTTTTTTCCCCCCAAATACGTCTTTTTTTGAGGTATTCAAAGAAACTAAAGTGCAGTCAGGTTTTTTTGGTATTAGATCTATGGCTTCTCTGAAAATCTGGGTGAATAAAAAAATAACAAACCTGAATTATCACTTTTGAACATGCTTAGGGGGCACCATGAATTGTTTTTCCCTGCTGCCCTGGATATCTCTCTTCCAGACCCTTCTGGTAATAACAGCTTCTGAGGCAGCTGATTTTAGGGAGACTGTAAAAGTCTCAGGCTCAGACATGCAGCAAATCATGTTCATCGTTAAAGGGGAAAAAGAAAAAAAGCCATAAAGCAGGAAATGTCAGTCCCTGGTGGTTCAGGTGTTCTCTGTGGTCTTTCCCGTGCACAGCAAATTTCAGTTTTTGAGAAAAGTTGGTGGGGAGTGGGTGGCTGGGGATTTTTTGGGGGGTGGAGGGGACAGAAGGGTTTCTGCTGCAGCTGAAAACGTGCAGCCAGGCATCTCATGCCCCCCAGTCCCCCATTCCTGTGGAATTCCTAAAGGCCAGATCCCTCTGTGCTCGACATGCTTCATTTTAATAGGTGAGACGTGGAGTGGGGCGATGAAAGTGAGCAAGAACTGCTGCTCCCTGGCTGTTTGCCGCTGCTGGAGGCTTTGGGAAGCAGACATGGAATGCTGAGGGGGTCCTTATTGCAGTGGGAAGAAGGGGAAGGATGATGAAGGATGATGAACCCCTGTGTGTGCCGTGGTGGTGTCGCTGTGGGGACACTGGTGACATCCTTGTTCTGCTCTGGGAAAGGTGCTTAATGAATCCAATCCCAAGTTCCCAGTTCAGCTGACCTGGCACTTCTGGTTGTTTTTTTTAGTTGCTGGAATTACGAGTGTTTCCTGGATCGTTTTGTTCCATGGTGTCACAGTTTTCCTCCACGCTTTTGAGTCAAAATCAGGATTATTTATACAATGCCATTTATGCTAAAAGTGGTGGCTTTAGTGACTTACAGGAGGATAAGGTCCCTCTCTCAGGTGGCTCTCGGTTACAGCACTGTTTCCTACTGGATTGGGGAATAATAATGATGATAATATTAATAATTCTTCTACCTGCCCCAGTGGTGTTGAAGCCCCACGGGATGGTCCGTGGGAGCAGCTGCTGCAGCAGAGTTACAGCCCCAGCTCCACCCCTGGCTTCTGAACAAAACCTTTAAGCCTTCTCTGAAAACTTTTTAAGATGAGAATAAATGATACAAGAAAGTGAAGTAACATTAATAGTCTGGAGGCTTTATTAATGTGCCTCGGGCAGGGATGTTGGTGTAGTGGAAGCAAGAGGGTTATACTGACAAAGAGGCTCTGAGAACAGTCACTTTAATTCACTTATTAAATGAAAATCACATTAAGCTTTTGTGTGGATGCTTTTTTACTCAGCCTTAACATTGGCTTGATTTATTTCAGCTTGAATATTCAGTTTTGGCTGAATTGGAGGCCAACTTACTGTGGGCAGAGTGTCCAGACAAAAAATATAGTGCTGTTTGCTAATTCCCAGCAGGTAATTTAAATTAATTATTCAGACTGCCTAAGTGTGGATCTGCTCCCAACCTGTGCATCATCATTTCCCTGGAAGGGGCCAACCTGGAATAGTGGAAGGTGTCCCTGCCCGTGGCAGGGGGTGGAACTGGATGGGCTTTGTGGTCCCTTCCAGCCCAACCCATTCCATGATTCCACGTACAACCAGTAACAGTTTTATAACCAGTAAAACCTCTCTGTTACACGAGGTAAAGCAGCGGTATTGACACCAAGGTCTCTATTTATTATGGTTGAATTTTTGCCATTATTAAAATGCAGCCAGGAGGGGGAAAAAAATTAAGTAAATATTTTCCTGGTTATTAAGATGTTTTTCTGTCAGTGCAACGTTATGCGAGAATTTATCATTAGGGGGCTTTGAACTTTTATGGGTCTATAATATTTATATATATTTTTATATATTTGGATTTTATACTTGTTTATCTAATTAAAAAGCCAGTTGGAGAATGAGGTGGTCATTAGTGTGGTGCAGAAGGATCCTCTCTGCTACTTAATGTAAAGCTCATTATTTAAAGTCTGGGTGGAGGGGACCTGCACGGAGTTTGGGAAGTCCACAAAAGGAAGGAACCCCTAGAGGGGGTTACTGAAATGAAGGTGTTTACAGCAAAGCCTCCAAGCTTTTAACGTGCTGGGGAGAGGCTGCCAGGAATTGTGAGTGTGTGCAGGGCTGGGAACGGGAGAGGGAAGGGAAGGATTAAATGTTACAGTTGGAAAGGGTTCTCAGTGATAAACTGGATTAGTCTGAACTGGAGAGTGTCTAGACTGGAGACTGAGGGAACCCAGCAAATATCCTCATTTTTCATTAAGTTGTATCAGACCCTGATTTCCAAAGGAGGCAAAAACCTCACCGGTTCTGGTGTCCATGGAAGTTAATTCCCTTTGTTCCCATCCCAGCCGGCCCTGCTGCTCCTGCCCGGAGCAGGGGCTGCCAGGGGAACTCCCTGCATGGCTTCACTCACATGCTTGGGGTTATTGCTGCTCCTTTGCTTTTTGGTCCAAGGAATTCACTGTTTCACTTTCATGGAAGGGCCAGGGATTGGAGCAAAGCTGTGGAAGCAAATATCCAGGGTTGAGGTGGGACTGGGAATTTGGACTGCAGGGGGATTGGGGAGATTTAAGTCTCCCTCCTATTTTTATTTTTTGCTTGGATATAATGGTATCAATTATTTGGAAGTTGGATTTCCACGTATTTAAAATAAATAGTTGTTGTTTTTATTTTTATGTATTTCCAACCAAACCTGAGGGCTGAGGAGAGCAGGGTGGTACATCTTTGCAAAACACCCCAATGTGCTGTACTTTTTTTTTTTTTAAATATATTTATCTGTGTTTTCCCCCATACTCAAGGAATATATTTCAAAACAAATTGAAAATTCTGGCTTCCTTGCTATCCTAATGTTTAATCCTCAATTCTTTGTTTGTGTGTACAACTTTAAAAGGTTGTGTCTCCCTTTGCCCTGTTCTGAATGGATTCCTTTCAAGGATGTTCAGGTTCCTGATTCTCTTAGTTAGTATTAATCCTGTGCATTCTGGAAAGGTGTTTTCATTAATTTTTATAAAGAAATATTAAAATATAATAATACTTTCTGAGGACAGCGAGTCAGTTTTGGGGAGTCCGTGGAGCAGCTGAAGCTTCGTGTTTCACCCCTCTGGGTGGGCTTTTTGTGGGATTCTGTGAGGCCTTTCTGAGTAGTTTCTAAAACATGAACCCTCTGGTCCCTGGATATGTTGGGATGGGCTCTGGGCTGCCACACAAACATGTTTTATGGACACACACAAAATCCTGGTGGCTTGTGCGTGAGGGCAGTGATGGAACTCGGCACGAACACCGTCCGTGTCCCGCTGAGGAATCCCCGGGGAATCACTCCCCGCTGTTTGCTGCCCCCGGCTCAGAGGGCAGCAAAATGCAGCAAAAATCCAGTCCAAATGCAGTGAAATGTCCCTGCTGTAACTGTGCAGAGGAAGGGCAGAGCAGCCCCTGCCGTGCCTGCTGCTCGTGGCATCCCGGGATGCAGCGAGGCCGTCGGGAGACGTCCAGCCCGACAGCTGCGTTCAGTTTGTTTTCCAGTTTCTGCCTGCCTTTCTTGTTTATTAGCTGTGACTCTGGGGTCAGAATTAAAACAAATATTTTAATGGCAGCGTGGATGGTGTTGGCTGGAACCCCCCTGGCCGGGGCTCCAGCTGGGAGGGGTGAGGGAGCCCCGGCCGGCGGGGCCGGAGTCGCCCTCGGAGGGGCTTCTGCAAGTGGGATCTCTGTAAATCACAGCCCTGGCAAAGCCTGGAATCTGCTGCTTAGTCCTCTTGGCAAGCTTGGTGTGCTTAAAGGATGTGGGTTTCAGGAGGGAGAGGACCCTTTCATGCATTTCTGCCATGCTGGAAAGCAGCAGAGTCCTCTCTTCGTTTGGGCAGCTCGGAGGTATAAAGGCCTTTATGAACTGTGATAATTAAAACCAACTTGTGTGTAAATTACACACATCTCTCCATGCTGCAGGAATTGTTATATGTGCTTTTAAGAGTAATTTTAGAGTCTGCTGGGCTGCAGCTTTATTTCAGTCAATTGTCTTTACTTTGCCACATTTAAAGGCTGAATTATGGATGTTTTATTTGTGCTAAAGCTGAATATGAGTTGCTAAATTCATTGTTGTCTACACTTGGGCAAGTTCTCTACAGCCATAGATAATACAATAAAAGCAGAGTCTGTAAGGAAGGAAATCAGATCAGTGCTTCAGAAATCAGTTCCAGACAGAGGTTTCTACCTTATTTACCAGTTCTATTACCCAAATTTCATGATAAACTGGAAGTTTCCTCTCCACCCTCTAGGAAAACAGAAAATTTTATAGCCATGCCAAGCTTAATTAAATTCTATAAACGCTGAGCTAAAAGTATTGATTTTACTATTATTATTATTTGAACTTTTTATTTAAACTTGGAACAAATGCATTTTTAATAATCTTAGCGTTTCTTGCTGGTGTTTTGAAGAAGGTAAGAAGTAAATTATTTAGAATTTGAAAGTTCTGGGGAGATGAAGGGTTTAATACAGGGCTAGAACTTGGAGAATTTCTTTTCCCCTCCCTCCTCATGCAAAGGCTGTAAATGGGATGGGAAATGGGAGCTGCAGCCTTTCAGTCTGGACCAGCTGCTCTAGAAGTGCCACCAACAGGCCTGGGAATAACCAAACCCCTGATTTTTATTTCTGTTCTCCACCTTTATCATGTTTTTAAGGCTAAAATCTGTGGCCTGCAGTGGTGTGTTCTGTCTGCAAGGCGTGGCTCGCGTGGCACAGAGTTTTGGAGCTGAGCTGGGACTGGCTGATTCCAACTGGGATTGTGGCTTTAGGCTCCACTGGAGAGCTGTCACTGCTGGGCTTTTTATTCCTTATTTCCAGGAGCATCCATACAGACTTATCCACGGCTTGGATTTGTGTTGGGAGCGGGGTCAAGGGGAGAAGTTTGCACGTCTGGTTGAAGGTGGTTTCAGTCCTTCATTCCTGGGTTTGGAAGGGTTGTGCCTCGTTTCTCGGTGGGGCTGGGGAGGGAAAGCTGCTCTGCCAAGGACTATATGTACAACAAACCCAGTAGGTGGCTGTGGGCAGCCAGGAAAGATGAGAATTACCCTCTATTTGATTATTTTTTTTTAGAGGTTGTGCTTCAACTGCCAGTTTGTTAAGGCGAGTAAGTAGCCTTAGAGCCTCTGAAAAGGACATTTTGTTACAAAGGCTTCCTGGTGGTCTTCTCCTGGGACAGTGTTTCTCAACAAAAGCTTTTCTCTACCCTGAAATGCAGCTCAGGCGTGTTTTCCAGCAGCAGGATCGTGTCCTGGCTTCTCACCCTTTTATAGAGGGAGACACAAGACCCAATAATTTTTCAGTACAAGCCCTCAAAAACAAACTGAAAATACAATAATCAAAATATTTCTGCAGCTGTAGCAGAGTCCACACTCAATCTGGGAGTATCACCAGCTTTGGAATGGATGGGATGGGACAAGTGCATTCCAATATACATAATTAATAGGTATTATTACATATACTGCATAGGGCAGTGTGAATCCACACACCTTGCACGTGCAGAATGGGATGAGTGTTTGCACCAGGAGAGGTTCGGATGTAAAACTTGATCCTTATGGAGTTAATGGAAAGGGGGTAAGAAAGATTCCAAAGAAACAGGTTTGGAGAGGAAGAAATGAGTCCTCAGGGGAAAAAAGGAGTGGGAGACACTTCAAGTTGGAGGAATGGTGGTGAAACTCCAGCAGTGCCAGGGAGAGGGGGTGGAAGAGAGGTTTGCAAACAGGATGGAAAAGCAAAGAGCAGAAATCAGAGCTGTGGGTACGATGCAATCCAGGGAATTAGGACAGCTTAAAAAGAAGGATGTGTTGAAAATGGACCGGAGGAACCTCAGACTTTGGACATCAGGGTTGAAAGGGAATTTTGAGAAAACTGAAGGAATGAGTTGTCTTTCAAGGTCTTGCAGCAACTCAGTGCTGGAGGAGAATATTCTATGGGTTCCCTTGTTCTTAATCCAGTGCTGGAACCAGTAAATGGCACATCCAGTTCAGTTCACTCTTGTACTTCAATTCTGTTGTTTCATTGTGGTAATTTTAATGTCAGACAGAGAAAGTTTTCAAGCAAGATTCTCAATTAGTGAGCAGCCAAAAGATGGTGCTGGTTTGTAAATACCTGGGTTTTTTTTCTTTTAATTGTGGTAAATAAATGATCTGCTTTCCAGGAGTGTTGCTCCTGCCAGCTTAGCAGCTGGGAGCTGTGAAGTGCAACACATTGAAAATTTAAAATAATTACGCTTCCTTGGCTACAAAAGAGATTTTCCACCCATTAATAACGAGAAAATTAATGTTGGGCCAGCAGTAAAACAGATTAAACTGTGTCCCCTTAGGATGCCTGACTGCACCTTTAACAGACCTGAAATTACTCTGATTATTGAAATGTTCTATATTGAAACATGATGGTGGCCTTGAGTTAATTGTTAAAGAGGCTGAAATTGGAACATCTCTGCAGAAGTTTTTCCCACTGAAAAGAGCAAGTGGGCAGAAAAACACTCATCTGGAGGGAAATGAGCTGTAATTATTTAATGACAGAATAATTACTTATTTTCCTATTTATTTTGACTTTTGTTTTTCAACTTGAGTTATTGCCTTGTCCTGAGTGTTACAGTGTCTAGAAATCTCCAGAGCACAGTCACAGGGAGTTATTTATTCACAAAATAATAGTTTATTGTTCTTCTCTTCCTTTTGACTCGCCGGGATTTTTAAAAATATTTATTTTAAATATATCGGGTATCTTCACGTACTTGTGTTCCTTCTGTGGTGGATTTTTGTTAAAATCAGAACTTCTTTTATTTGGTTGAGTGTCTTTGAGACCGAATTTTGCACCTGGAGCACAAGTTACGTGTGGAGTCTCTCTGGGCTGAGCAGCACTGATGTCTGGCAGGATTTTGACTCCCATCAGCCCGGGAGAGGAGTTAAGTGAGTAGAAACACAGCTCCTGTCCATAGGTCGGGTCAGATGCTTCACAAAACCATCCAAACTTTGGCACTTTTTAATGGGAATCCCGGGACAAATCCGTGTGGACCGAATGGGGAGTGGCTGGAAGTCAGTGTGGTTCTTGTGAGCCCTCTGATCCTGTCATTTGGAAACCTCCAGAGCTTAACCTATGGGATCAAAGTTCATGTTTAAAATCTGAGAAGATCATATAATCATAATTGAGATTTTAATCACTTGTGCAAATAGTTTGTGCAGTGACTGTACTGGCCTGTCCATGGCCGTGCGTGGAAATGGAAGAGCTGTCTTCCTGATGAAGTGTATCCATGGATACACGTGTGCTCTGTGCAGATGTGTGCCTGTGCCTTCCTGATGAAGTATATCCATGGGTACACGTGTGCTCCGTGCAGATGTGTGCCTGTGCCTTCCTGAATGGAGTATATCCATGGATACACGTGTGCTCCGTGCAGATGTGTGCCTGTGCCTTCCTGAATGGAGTATATCCATGGATACACGTGTGCTCCGTGCAGATGTGTGCCTGCCTTCCCAGCCCTGCCCTTGGTGTTTTGGAAGGAAATCCCAGAGCTTGGATGTGTCGAGTCCCTCAGTGAGCAGTGGCAGAATGACACCGTTTTGGGAGGCGGGAAACCCTCCCGGCCCTCTGAAAACGGGTGCTTAGAATCACAGAGTCACGGGATACTGGGAGTTGGAAGGGATCCCTGAGGATCACTGAATCCAGTGAGTGCCCATCTGGGGGTCAGCCCCCAGCCTTGGCGTTACCAGCACCGTGCTCTGCCCAGCGGAGCTCGAAGCTGTCCGTGAAGCCGCAGCCCGAGGCGACGCCTCCCGGGCCTGGTTTGTGCGCGAGCGATGGGCAGCTCTGCAATTAGGGAGGTGTTATAAATAGGATGTGGTGGGGTGCCGGGGCTGCTCGGCTTCCCCGGCTCTCCAGCCCCTGCCCAGAGCGGGCTGTGCTCTCTAATTTGCCGCCGGGCTGCCCCGCCGACGCCGGGCTGCAGCGCGCCGTGTGCCGGCACGGCCGCAGCGCCGCGCGGCCCGTCTGGGCTCCTTGGGATTGCGGAGAACTCCGTGTACCGGCAGCGACTGCGATCCCACCCTTTAGGCCAAGCCTCATCTATCAAAGCCGGGCCCAGAGCGAGCAAGAGGAAGCTCCCAGATAAACATACAGCAGCGCCTAAACTCCTAATCACTCTGGGCTTCCGCTTCCAGGCCCTATAATTAGAAGTCCTTCTTTTCCTTGTATTCCCAGTTGACGCAAATGCTTTTTGTGGCTTGGCACCTCATTTAGGGCGTGGGCTTAGTTTATGGCCAGGCCAGAGTCTGGTTTAGTCTTCTGATACTGCATAAATAGCTCTTAGCCCACAGTCTACATCTGTACTGGTTTTTCCTTTTATGCATCTATTCCCGGTGCTTTTTAAACGCTTCTATCCTGAAAGAAGCTTATTGTTTCCCAAACAGAATGCAGGAAAAGTAGGAAGCTGTAAATTAGGGCAGGTAAAACAAAGCTTTGCTAATTTTTTTTTCCCACCTAGGATATCTGTCTCTTCCTTTAAGTATGGATTTTAATCATCTCTGTGGATTTAAAACAACCGCACAGTAAAACAGACATTAATTTATTCTGGCTGCACCCTCGTACTCTGGATAAGCAAAATCAGAATTTTTGCAGTGAGATGGGTTCTAAATAATGTCTGTTTTACACATAAATTTCCACTGGGTCCTGTGTATGCAAGACTTCCAATGGATTTCAGCTGTTATCTGTTAAACAGGGATTATTGCCAGTTTGAAAAATAAGCAGGAAATCCTCAAGAATTATTCACTTTTCATCTCTGATTATTCATCCATAAAGTACATCACAAGAGAAAACATTCTGGGCTGAACTTACGGCAGCTTTAACCCGTATTTCCGTCTAAACAACTTTTTGGGAGAACTGTCACAAGGTCTCTTAGAAAGCTGAGCTGAAGTTTCCTGCACTTGAAAGTGAAAGTGAGGTGAGGACCGGGATTCCAGTTCATGTTTCCCCGCTGGGGTTAGGCATTCCTGCAGGGAGATGGAGAGAGAGCAACAAAATGGCTGAGCTGTGATAATGGAAAACTGGGATTCTTCAGTGTGAAGTAACGAGGGCTGGAAAATACCAGGGTGAAACCCAAGTACAGCGTTCTAAAGCAGTGGTGATTTATTGTTTGAATAACAGGGGTGAGGAAGACATTTCAAAATGCTGTTTTATAAATACACGTTCTTTCCCATCTGTGGTGTTGTGCTTGGGACCTCCGTGTTGATACAAGTCCTGCCAGGCTGTGTTTGTACTTCAAATGCAAATGTGGGTGTGAAAGGTCCTGCTTTAACTTACTGAAAAAGAGTTGCTAATAAGAACTAAGGGCCTGTTTGCCCTCGGCTTTCATCTGCTAAAATGCATTTATTCCAAACAGGACAGGCAGCAGGAGTTTAGATCAGGCAAAATTGCCAGATCAGATACCACCCACCTTTCTATTTTTAAGTCAATTCCTTTCCACCCACAAATGTATTATCTTTCACCTCTGGGCTCCTTCGAGTTAGCAAAGACAGAAAAAAAGACCCAAAACCCGAAAAACCCAAAGGCGAGGCTCGTGAGTGTGGAACCGAGGACTGTGTGGATCATCTGGAAGCGATCAGGCCCCGGATGGATGAGCCGCGTCGCGGCCGTTCGGGTCCGGGCTATGAACAAACAGGTACCGCCGTGGGCTCGGGGGGCTCGTGCACCACGGGTTGGGGCTCAGGTTAAACAGGGGTTTATGGGTTTGGGGGAAGGGCTGTGAGGTGAAATTCTATCCCGTGTGGGCTCACTCACCGCCCGCAGACACCTGCGGTTCTCGCCAGCACTGGGAATGAGATCCCGGTTGGCCAAACACCGATGGATGTGATGGACAACACGGGGGGGAGTGTCGGTGTTTTCACTGGCACCTTTTTGTCCCCAGTTCCAGACAGAGTTTTGGCTCGTTTAAAGTTTTTTTTATGATCTTCCTCACACCGTGCCATGGGGTGGGATCCCACGAGGAACCTCTGCTGGGATCTCTGGGTGCACTCAGCCCTGTGTCTGGGTTTATAAAGCACTTCTAGAGCTCTGGGGGAAGGAAAAAACATCTATGTTTGCTCAGGCTGGCTGCTCTCTGTTGAGAGAAGCCTCATGGATTCATCTCTTCCAGCTTCTCCAAAGGTCCTTTCCATCGGGAATGATGGAGAACTCTAAAGGACTAAAAGCACACTCCACTTGTATATGAAGCTGACACGTGAGGGGAGAAAACCACGGGAATAGGGAAAACAAATTCTTCCTGAGTTGAATTAGATCTTTTGGAATATCCTTACTCCAGTAACAGTGGCAGCCTAATTCCAGCACGCAAACCCCTGTTTGCTTCCAGCTTTCTCTGCTGGAAATGCTATATATTATTGAGGACCGCACACTTCACTGGGAGGGAAGTGGAGTTTGTGATGTTGCAGAACAGAATTAATGCAAATTGTGTCCATAATCCCACACTAAAGACTTGGCTGACTCGCACCGGAGCAACTTTAGCTGTATTTCCTATCAACACAGTCACTACAAATCAGGGAAATTGCCAGTTAAGCCAACATTAACATCCAGACCAACCTCAGCTCACAATCCTTCCCGCCCAAACATAATACCCCAGTGCACTCCCGGCTTTGTCAGCTCCGCAACAAACTCCCTCTCATTTCCAGCGCCCGGGATCGCAGCCCCAGCCGCCAGCAGTGGAGGTATGTCTGCTGGAGGGGCTGTCGCTGAGGTCAGGGATGCCGCGCCGGGGTGACGGTGAGGAATGGCTCCGAGCTGTGTGGGTGGCCGCGCTCCGGCCCGGCCCTGCCAGCCCCGCCGCTCCCGCTGAGGGGAGGCTCGAAGGGCAGGGCGGTCTCCGAGCGTGATTTGGGTTTCTCTGAGTTTGTGCCTCGCTGCCCTGAAAGGAGGGGTTTGCCCTCGGGGTGCTGAGGGGTGTTGGTGCTCTCTCGGGTCTGTAACGATTCCACGCTGTCCCGGCCGGAGGTGTCGGGGCTGGGCTGTGCCTCGCGTGTCCTCACAGACCCGTCCGTGGCACCAGGAGGGATGCTGGGCCCTTGTCACAAGGTCGAGGCCTCCTTGGCCACGGACATTTTTCCGCCTGGGCTGAAGGGAAGGGGGATCCCAGGATTGCCAAGGAGGGAGAACGCTCAGGATACCGACCCAGTGAGGTGATGGTGGCCCAGTAGAAAAGTTAATTAATCTTTGCTAAGGGAGTGGTTCTCAGCTGCTCGACACACAAGAGGATTTTATCCCAGTTTAATTGTCAAGTGTTCCAAGTGTGGGAATTCAATGGTGACATGTGAGAGCTTTCAAATGTGTCCTGTCTGTACCTGAGGGAAAGATGAATCGTGGAGCCACGTGTAAATAACCCAAGGAAGCAAATGCTTTTTTATGACAGCAAGGAGATAATCATTTATCCTCTAAACAGGTGTCATGTAAAACATGGAGATTGAGGTCTCTTCCTAAGGGATAAAAGATTTCTGTTTTGCCTTATGTGGAGAATCATCACAACAGAGCTATATGGGAGTTCCTGGGTTCCTTTAATAGATGGATTCCTTGAAAATGACTTAGAATGTCACTGTTAAACTGCTAAAACTGTTTGTACTTGACATTAATTAAATGCCAGAGGATTACTTTGGGTGATAACTTATTAGATTTCATCGATAAGCATGGTACTATGGACGTTTTTATATAGAAAAATGAATCTGAAGTTTGCTGACATAGTTCTGTGTTCTGCCATGGTGCTGCACTTTTCTTATATGTACAAAAATACTTGATTTTTGGTATAAAATCATGCACTTTTATGGCAAATTGACTTCAAATATGTTTGTAAGTGTTTAAAAACTGGGTTGTGGACTGACATATAGTGGGAGAAAAAGTAAGTAACAAATACAAGTTACTGTGATTCTGCTGATCTTTTAATGGAATCATTTCAGTACCTCCACCAGTGACCTGTTTTCAATGAAGTTAATACCTAATTTAGCATTTCACTTGAAGGCTCTCAACTCTGATTTGCTGCCTTTCACCAATAAATCAGACAGTTCCTTTCATTTACAAGAAAGATGCTGCTTCAGGATTGGTTCGGCCTGAGTTGTTTTGGCTGGGTTTTGATAATGTCTCTTCTTCCAAAAATTGTTATTGTGGAGACATCAATCTTGCCTAGGGAAGAGCATTTTGGGGTTTTGCTGTAACATTCATCATTTCAATGCTTCATATTGGTCACACGGTTCTCAAATTTAGTTAGAATATTCATGTTATTCAGTTGTTTTATGGATTTGTGTTGTAATACTGTATTAATGCTTTGTAAGATATTAAGTAGTAATACTGTGAATATAATTTCAGCTGAAGTTCTGATTCATGTTTATGAGGTGAATCGCTTTCAATTCACTAATTTTCTGTGTCTGTTCTCTCCTGTTTCCAGAAACCCAAATGTAAGCCACGCTTGCTTTTTTAGATAGACATTTTAAGCCTCTTCTTTTGCAGTGATTAATCTCTTACGCTTTTGTGTTTCTTTTTTCTTTTTTTTCTCTTTTTTTTTTATTTACCCAGGGATGTTGCTGGTCACCACTGACACGTTAGGCCATGATTTCCATGTTTTCCAAATACTGACACATCCTTGGTCATCATCACAAAGTGCCGTCCATCATTTGTACACACTTCACAGGGGAGAGACTGAAGCCAAAGTAAGTCAAACTCTTTGCTGGAGAATAATCCCCAGACACCTTATACATTCTGTGTATGTTGGCACTTTAATGTTTGTTTCAGCGCACAAAGAGCCTTTCTTGTGCTCCAGCCACAGAAGGGATAAGAGCAGAGCGTTTAACCTGGACAAGAATAAATTCTTGCCCTTTGCAATGAGGTGCTGTCAGATTTATTCAGCTCTGGCACTGCCTCCAAAGGGCCCCGATTATTGGCTGTGTTTGCACTTAACCTTTTCTCATGTAACATGTTCTACATTTGTCTCGTGCCCGTGAAGCAACTGTCAGGCCCTGCTTGGCTGTGGTGGTAAAAGCCACAGACGGACAATTGAGGAGTTGAAAGGAAGAGTTAATCAAAGGGCTGCGATTAACTTCTCTGGGCAGAGCGGGGCGACCCGCGGCGATCCGTGTTTGACTCCCCCGCTGAAAAATCCCACCCCGAGAGAGGGAACTCCGAGTTAGGATGTTAGCCAGGGGTGGGCAAGTCTGCAGAGATGTTCTAACCAGTGCTCAGTAGGATGATTTTCTGACGGGGTGGGGGACAGGGAGCTGCTCTTGCTGGCACCGCTGTGGCTGCGGCGGGCTCTGCTCGAGCCCAGCATCGCTCTCAGGCACCGGGAGAGCCCCACCTTCGTAGCACTGAGTAACTGCTGAGGAACCTGCTTTAAATACAGAAATAAAAATGTCACCACGGGGTAAGAAATGAGTATTGCACTCGCTGATGCAATTACACGCTGCGAGCACAGGCCTGTGACAGCCTGGCAGATGTAAAAGCAGTGTGACAGGGAGAAGCCTCGGGCGCTGTGATTATGACCCTGGCACTGGGAGCTGGGATTAGTGTGGCACCCTGACTACACCTCCTTCAAACCTTTTTTTTTTTTCCCTATGAGTTGTGCCATTTCCCTTCAGTTCTCTGCCTTTGTGACAAGTAGAATCTGAGAACCCTTATTGCACGTAGCAGTGGTTGATAATGTTCCAGTCTGTGTGAATTTAACTTACTGATGGCTTAAGTTGAGTTTTGCTGCTGCCATTCTGAAGTGTAATTGCTGTTATAGGTAGTGGTTTACTATGAGAAGGAATAACCCATCTGAAAAGTGAGAGGAAATTAGGAAAAACTGTGCCTATGGGATAATATATATAGTACTAACAAGTAATTTTTATCAATAATACACAGAGCAATGAGATCTGTGTGTATACACACTCTGTCATCTGCTTGAGCCTGTTCTGTAACAGTTTGTGTAATGTTTTAGAGTTATTTTTGTTCTCCTTTCGTACAAAGGCTCAATATTGAAAACCAAAGCACAGGACTTCAGTCACAAGGAACAAAGATGTTCTTCTGGTTTTTACAGCTGATAAATTTGTTTTCAAGGCACACATTGGAAACCAAACAGAAGGGGTCTTAGAGAAGAAACCCTTATTGATACACTGGTTTTTGGGGTATAGTATTAGCATCTCTGTGAAAGCATTGCATTAAAATTCTCAGAATCAACATAGTAAAATTTTTTCCTAGTTTGCCACACAGTTTCCATTTGGGATGTGAACAGTATAGCTTTTGGAATGGCGGAAAATGGGGAAAATTCTAACCAGTCTGAGGTGTGTTGGTGGGTTTCACAACTCCCTGGATAATTAAACAGTATTGCATTGGTACCTGGGATCCTCAATGCACATCATTGAAAAGATTTTACATAATATGATGAATTGTTATACTTTTTTCTCTTGGAATGAAAGTATTTGTAGCTGTTTAGTGAGAAGAGTAGCATGTGGGGCTGCTCTTTTGTTGTGCAGATGTCATGTATGAGTAGCATTAGACAGGAATTTTGGAGGCTGTTCAGTGTAAAATCCTCAATGCAGATATTCTGTGACCCACACTGGGAGCCTCTGTACCTCCTTTCTGGTTAGAACAGTGTTTACACATTTGCCACCAGACCTTTTTCCTTTTTTTTCCCCCCTGGTTTAAAGCTGACTGTGAATCAAGGCCAATGGTCTTAAAGGTCACCTTCTGTACTGGAGCTATAAAAAGTTCTAATTTGTGTTGATGGACGTGAGTGATTATCAGTGTCAGAATTTGTTTAGCTAGTACCCATTATAAATTGGTTAAACATCACCACTGTGCCCGTGTTATATGTGGGATTTTAATGGCCCTGCTGAAATCATCTGCTTTGGTGTACACAAGATTCTGGCCGACAGAGCTTCACCCCTCGTTCCCAAAATCTCCTTCCTTCACAGGCTTTTTTTGGCTTTGCTATCCATTAGTGTTTTTCTTGCTGATGCTAATTAGTGATAATAGAAGACTATTCAGTCCACGGACAAAGAACTGGTACATGGGTGGTGTTTCTCCAGCTCTCAGGTGGTTTTCTGTGGCTGGGCCTGAGCTCTGCACACGCAGAAGTTTCCAAGGGGGATCGCTGCTCCTGCACAGCGGGACTTCACATGGGATGCACTGGGAGACCAATTTATCCACGGCTTGTTGGGTCTGCAGTGTAACACAGGACAGGCCATTTTCACTCTGGGAGCAGAAATTTGGGAACCAGGTTTATTGGTGTGAACTGCTGTTTCCCCCAGTTTGGAATCCCAGCCCTGGAACATCCCTGGTGGCAGGGCTGCAGAATTCCTGGTCTCTGTTTTTACCTTGGCTTCGGTGGTTGGAGGGCAGAGCAGGAGCTTGTGCTTCTCACGTGTCTCCTAAGAGAAAGGGACAGGAAGTCCCCTCTGTTATTCCTGAACATCCAAAGTGGATTAAGTTGCACACTTAATGTGCATTAAAGGAAAAGAAGCAAGTGTTGTGACATAATAAGGGTGTTTTCTGATCAAGTACTGCACTCAAGCAGCATCTCCACATCACCCACGTGTCAGCTGTCAGTGATCTTCATCTGAGGGGCCTGTCCCTGCCAGCCCACTTGGTGTCCTGGTGCTGAGGACGTTTCATGCCATTCTTGGTGAGGTGGGGTTTCTGAGCTTCCCCTCCCCTCGCCCCGAATTCAGGACGAGCAGCAGCATTATTGCTGTCTCTCCACAGCTGCTGTTCCTAACACAGCTTTCCTTTTCTCTTCCTGGATGCCTTCAACGAGGAAACGGAGCGTTATTGAGTTCTAAAGTGCTGTTATTGCAAATTATGTTGTATTGGCTGACACTGAGCAGCAAATGCAGGAAGAAGCCTTTTGTGCTGAATCAAATATCAGGCTGGGACTGTGAAGATCAGCTGCTTCCTAAGAAAGCCACTTTCATGTGACTGGGATGAAGATGGGGTAAGATGGAAAGGGGAGCTCTGCCTCAGAAGGGAATTGCAGGGACAATGGCCATGGAAGAATGTGAAGAGCTCAGATAATTCGCTGGCTGGAGCGATGCAAGTCCCAAGGTCACAACGCTCAAAGTCACTTTTCTGCCAGCACAGACAGAAGTCACTGTTTCAGTTACATCAGATTAGGATCTTTTAGTCCTGAAATGCCACTTACACTTTAGATTTTATTTATTTTTTTTTGCCCCTCAAGAGGACAAAAAACAGCATGTCTGAGGCACTGAGTAACACCAGGAAGGCCCACTGCAAGTGCTGGTTGTATTCAACTGTGCCAGAGGGAGAACTGAAACTCTCAGAGGATCCACACTAGAACAGCTGAGCTGCAAAGAGGAAAAATGTGCCCATGGATGTGGTTGGTGCATGGTTTGGTCAGGGGTACCTTTTGTTGCCTTGTGAGTCAACACTGACCACACTCGTATTTTTCCCCAAGAGCATTTTGGAAGGTTTTTAACGAAGGTATAGCATGTTCTGAACTGAGGAAGCTCATTTGCTTGCAGATGAAAGTTAGAGCGTCACCTGATGACGCTCCCCCTTTGATCTGAAATTGTAAACAGAACAAACCAACCCCCTGAAAACACAATTATCTCGGCCCAGAACAAACAAACGCAGCGATAGCGTCGGCGGGCCCGCGGCCAGGGCCCTGGGTGAGCTCCTGCCCTGCCAGCCTGCTGGCACTCTGACCCTCAGCTGCTGCTCTGACCCACCTCGGTGGGCACAGGGAGTGAGGAAACGTTCCCGCTCCGGCTGCCACCGAGAGGTTTGATGCTTTCCCAGGGAATGTCTCTGTGATTCCACAGGGACCGGGCAAGGCTGTGTCGTGTCCCGTGCCCGGGGAGTGAAACTCTGGAACAACTCACAAGCATTTTAAGGTGAACCTCCACGGCCAAGAGAAATTCCTTCCTGTCTTTTGACAGACAGTGGCAATTATTGAAATAGTCTCTGGAAGAGAGACTTTCTAATTTCTAGGAAATAAGCTGGGGACAGACTTGAAATAATAAAGATTGATTTTGGGAAGTTGATCAGTTTTTGATGGGAGCAGAGGAGAAGAAGCTGCTGCAATTAGAAGTAGCTTGAGTGCCTTGAGGAGCCAGAGCTTGCAGCAGTTTCAGTTATTAATAGGCAGCTCTGCTCTGGCTGAGGGACCCCACATGAACATCTCCCTGTGCCCAGGGAGAAACTGGAATCTGAAATCAGTTCTGAGGACCTGGGGAGACAGAGTTGGGTCTGTGTGGGTCTGATAAATCTTATTGTGTAGTCCGTGATTTTATTATTTTTTCATTTGTGTTCGTTGCTACATCATTTCCTTAATTTTCTCAACCAAAAAAATTCACATACAGGCCAGTTTTCTAATTTATTTTGACCCTTAGCTCCTCAGTACTGCTGCTCTTTCTCATTGTTAATGATAGTGGTTTTTCCTTTCTGCCATCTCCCTGCACAGCATAATTAAATACTTAAGTCCTGTGCTTCAAATAACGGTGTGTTTTCTCCGTGACACGGCACAGTGAGCATGAACAGGTCAAGTTCCTGCCGCAGCACTGCTGGTCCTTCCTCACTGTTGTTTCAATTAACTATCAAAGTTTAATTAAATGCAGTGAAGTGCACCAGAATATACAGATTGCACCTGGTGGAACTCCCCAACAACTGAAAAAGGAGCAGTAGGAAAAAAAGAGCTCTAGGAAGATCAAAATGTGGTTTATTTCTTGCCGTTATTATTAAAACGCATCGGGTCAGTGTTGGGAGCTTTGTCCTCCAGCTGCTGCGTGGTGCACGTGCATCAGGGGTGGATTTGCCTGGGAGGTGCTGGGCCAGCCCAGTAAAGCTCCTTCTCCCTGCTGAGAAAAGAAGTGCCAGGACTTCTGTGTGAGGGCTGCGCTGCAAGCGGGGGAGGTTGGAGCGGGTGACCCACTGTGGCCCCTTCCAGCCCGACCCACTCGGTGATTCTGTAATATCAGACGTGATTTTTGATCTGTGCAGCCTTGAAAGCTGATCTGCAGGAGGGCTGTTGGCACTTGATGTGTCCTTGTAGGACTCTGTATATTAAATTACCCGACTGTCTCGCTTGGGGCGGGCTCTGAACGTGGCAGCTACATTTTAATTCAGTTTTCTGGAGGATTTGACATCAGAGTGTTGGAAACACGGGGAAATAGGATAGTGGAAGGTAGAAGGATAGAGGAGTAATTGAAGGAAAACAGGGGGAGACAGGAAGGGCATGGACCTGTTGGAGTGAGTCCAGAGGAGGCACCAAGATGATCAGAGGGCTGGAGCAGCTGTGCTGGGAGGAAAGGCTGAGGAATTGGGATTGTTCAGCCTGGAGAAGGGAAGCTTTGGGGTGACCTGCTTGCAGCTTTTCAGTATCTCGAAGAGCTGACAGGAAAGATGGAGAGAGACTATTTACAAGAGTCTGGAGTGACAGTGACATGGGGGAATGGCTTCCCACTGCCAGAGCACAGGGTTAGATTGGATTTTGGGAAGAAATCTTTCCCTGTGAGGGTGGGCAGGCCCTGGCACAGGCTGCCCAGAGAAGCTGTGGCTGCCCCATCCCTGGAAGTGTCCAA